>WAAD01015722.1:0-107914 GCA_013389945.1 Fregata magnificens | reverse complement strand
TTTGTAGTATTGCAAAAGAATTGCTCTCAGGTTTCTGCCAAGTAGATGCAAATGAGACTTCAAGGCCCCCTATTGCTAGGTTCTGCATACACATGTAATAAAGATTTAAACTACAAGGCCTTGACCCTGCAAATACTTACACAGCTGCTTCTTAACTTCTTGAATTTTAATAGATCCTTTGAATTAGCTAGTAAAATCAGGCAGGTGTGTAAGAGTGTGGGATCGAGGCCTGGTTTACACCACTGAGTGAAGTAAAAAGGAATATGTAGAATAAGATATGCAACTGGATAAGCAGTTATTATCTAATTTAGTTACTAAGCCACTACTTTGATATTAAACTCTTTGGAACAGAGTTTGTGTTCTTATCTTGTGTCTGTAGAGCAGTGACTTTCTGATCTGTAACAAAAATTGTTCATACAAAGAAACCGCATACACAAAGAAACCTTCATATTTTCTCCGAAAAGAAAGACATATTTTTGAATCAAACTGTGCTTTGGCTTAGAGCTTCTGAAATATAACATTTTGTTCTCTTGTCTGACAATATACAGTTCATACCGTTTAAAAGTAGGTTTGCCATTTAAAGGGTATACCTATAAATGCATGTAACAAGCAGTCTGCATTGTGAAAGTAAAGATTTGTTTTATGAAGGACAATTAAAAATAGCAAATAAAACTCATACTGTGAAGATTAAATTGTTAAAAGTCAAATTATGGTCAAGATTGGAAATCTAATAATTAGGATACAACCGATCACTGCATTGTTTATCCACTTCATTTATTCCACAGCATATTTTATCTCACTGGAGTGCAAAAGCCTCCAAAATATTCTTTTTATCCTTTCAGTCAAATTTGTACTTCACTTGGTCAGTGCGACTTGGTGTTTTAACAAGACAAGCAGCTCCTAGCAAGTCTTTTCAACCTCAGCAAAGAAAATGATAACAGGATCATCCTTGGTTATGCTGTTGCTAGTGTTTGGTTGGTTGGTTTGGCCTCTTTTTCCAGATGGGGTGGTTGCTAAAGGAGAAGCTGAACTGGGGCATTAGACAGTCTTCATTTCAGTGATCTGGATATTTTCATAGGAGATAGGAGCTTATATTCCTTATCTATCATCTCCTTCGACTAAGGAAAGTCTAAAATCCTTATCTTCTTCCGCACCTTGTGTTCCAGTTACCAGGAAATCATCTGGGAAAAAGAGAGAGTTTGTTGCTCTTCTGGCAGATATGTCTCCAATTCAAAATAGTGACCTTGTTCTCCTCTCTCAAACACAGCTCTTTGGGAGAATAACAGTAGTCATTTACCTTCTGGAAAGCAATTGGGCTTTGGACTCTTGAGAGGGCCTAAAAGCATCTCTGTAGCCCTTCAAGTTTGTCCACTCTGAGGATAAACAATGAAACAGAGCAACCGTTCCCCTTTCCCTTGCTTAGAGCTTCCAAATGATTCTCTCCATAATGAGCTCAGTATGGGGATGGATCAGATTGTCCTTATGAGGCAGCTCACTCCTTTCTTATCCTATGCAGGAAGATGTGCCTATCTCCAAAGACATTGCACTTTAAAGGTAGAGTGCATTTCATCTCCTGTAGTCTGTCATTTGCAAGCATTTACATATCCTATAATATTTATTACTGGATTGTAACTAGACAACTATGCAAATATTCACAGAATAACTGACTGTGAGTATTTACATTTACTAAGAAACATCAACTTTTCAGAAAAAAATGGGTTTCACCCTGTACTGGAACATTTATTTATTTTAAAATACCACTAAAGGAATTTTTGAAAACTATTTCCTTTAAGCTCAATCAAAATATTATACCTGATCGGATACTGACCTTTAAGAATAAATGATTTGTTCAGACAAACTAAGGCCAGGTCTAGCCTATACAGCACAATAAATAGATTTCCAAGCAAAAAGGTTCAGAGTTCTGTTCTGATACAATTAAGTTTCTGATCCATCCAAGATTCTGATTTGGATGAAATAATATTTTTCTAATGAAAAATATCCCATGTTTTGTATATCTCTGTTTCTAAGGATTTGATTCCTTAGATTTTCCTGTTCTCTTGAATATAAAGTTATTTGTTTTCTACAAGGAAGAAAGATCAAATTCTGTTTATACCTTCAAAACAGAAGAAAATGGTTATAGATCTTGTTATATGTAATTTTCATACGATCTTTATAGATCATAAAGTTTTTTAGTTTTTTAAGGTACTAGAAAGTAACTTTCAATTAATTGACATAATCTGGCATGCTGTTGAGATTTTGTTTTTAAGTGGTAAGAATGCCAGATTTACACATTAGAATCTCATATTTTCCCATGTTTTTACTGTTGGTGTATCAAGACCCTTTTCTTATTTTACATTAATGCCACATTATACCATCTACTAATGAAAATGGATATAAAATATATTATATCACTCCAATTCATACATATGCACTTTAAAGCTCCTGAAAATTACCATGATAACATAAATCAGCTTACCTTAGATGACAATCAAGTACTTATTATTTATACCACATCAAACATTTATATATTTCTAAGCAGATATCTTCCTTGAAGTGAGGAAAAATTATTTCCTTCTAAAAAGTTATTCCGTGTTGAGCATTGCAAAAGTGGCAGCTGCCAGCACATGTGTGTCAGCTATTTTGGAAGCAATTTACCTGATGGTACTGAAATAGATCAAACATTTAAATAATGATACACCTTCAGGATCTGTGTGCTTCAGTTTAGGTGTGTAAATGTATGGTGAAGAAATTATGTGAAAAATCTTGTGAATAGAGTTTTTGTTTTCCCAGGAGTGGAACCTGAATCAGTATGGCAGTGATTTTTTATTTCCACATAGTCAAGCAGCAGCTGGTTTGCAGATATGCACTGCAACTGTCTGAGAGCTGATGAAAACCAGCAAGCCTTTCCTTTGTTTTATAATGCTTCAAGATTTATTAGTGTTTCTTGGAGAAATAACACAATATAAAAACAGTTTGGTTAGAATAAACTTGTGTTGAATAAGTAACTTCAGTCCCAAATATATTTTGTGGAGAATAACAAAAGGTATTTTTTTCCCAAAGTAGAATTATCTCAATAGCTGAGGATTTCTCTTAGCATGTAGGAGGATGAGATTTAAATCCTTGCTCCTTTGACTTGGTTGTGGGATTTGAACCTGGAGATTTAATGTGCTATGTGGTGCTCAGTCCTGCTGTGTGAAAAGCCAGTTTCTTACTAGCAAAACAAATTTTAAACTATTTTTCTATTTTTACAATTTGAATATATCCAGAGAATTCCTATGATTAGGAACCAACAAGAAATTGAATATGGACCTTTCAAGGTCCATAGGAATCCCAACCACTGCCAATATCTATTAGCTAGGTGACAGAATATTGTCATTTATTTCTGATTTTAACCCCCCCACACAAATCCACAAACCCAAACCCTCTTGTTTTCTTTCCACAAACAAATGTAAACAACTTCCAAAAGCCTGAAGTTTTATAGAAAACATAATTTTTATTTTCTGGCCTCCCCTACCACCAGCGATCAGCTGCTACAAATGAATAAGTGCAAACTCTTTTCATTTGGTTCTTCTGGGATGTACTGATTGAGATAATGAAGGTTTAGAACGATGACTTGTCATTTGTCTATTCTCCTACTGGGTGTCAAATCACAGCTCTAGACTTTACCACTGCCATATATTACCCATGCAGGTTAATTTTACGTTCAGGAAGCAGAGAAGTAGTGATAGATAATTATGAATCATACAGAAGGATGAAAGGCATAAATATTTAACACATAAGGCTGAAAAAAAGTGAGAATAAGACAAATAAAAGGTGTAAGGGCTGCAATCAGAATGTGCCTGGAAATAGGATGAATTTCAGGATGAGGATGTAGAATAAAATAACGTACACACAGGTCAAACTAACATTAAAGTGGGTTAGAAACAAAAAGGAATGCAACAACATAAGTCCTGGTTGGTATGAAAATGTTATGCTAGGTTCTGTACATCTCATAACAAGGCTCATGCTCTGCCTAGAAGGCTTGCAGTGCTAATGGGCAAAAAACCCAAAGAATTCGAAAAAGTGGAATAAAGGTTCAGAGAAATCAAGCCCTAAGGGTGCAATCATTTTACTGAGTTAGAAGGAAGATGAGGAGGACATGAAGGTGCCCAGCCCTCCTTGAGGAGAGATATAAGACAACTTGAGGTGTGCTCTCAGATCAGTGTCCTGCATGGTGGAAAGAGCTCAACCAAAGGGATGATATATGGTGCCCTCCTACCATCCTGCCTCCATAGACTCCTTAAATGACCCCAAAGACCATTAGCCCAGAGCTCCCTGCTTTTCATTAAACGCAGTACTTCTCCTGACCTCATACCAAAGTTCCTCTCAGCTGTGCCCTCCACTCTTCTTATGCTTCACCTGTGCTTCCTAATTTGTCTAAAAGTCCCCAAATTTCCACTCAAAAGCTGCCTTTATTTACTTACACCAACTTAATCCTCACTCAATCCTTTAAACCTCCTCCCTCCCAAGGGGTTTAGCATTTGATTCCCAAGTCCCTTGGTCCCAGCCCTCATTCCCACATGACATTAGTATTGCCAGTCTTCCCAAAACTGTGGCTATGTTGCATCCTGCACCACTTTAGTCACCAGGAACTTTTGCTGCTCTCCCTAATTAACTGCTAGAGCCAGGCTAGTCCTGACTCTTTTGACAGCAAGAATAGCCTGGTTCTTTCATTTTTTGAGGATTTCAAAATCCAGGATGCTGAAGAAGGTTATCAAAATCTATCTGAACAAGAGATTGGGGAAGAATTGACTGCTATCTTTTCAAAAAACACTGATTTTCTAGAAAAGCAACAAAATGCCTTAACCATGGTGAAGACTAAAGGACTAACCATGGTGAAAAGACTAAAGCTTGATCACCAATGGCTTCTGTCTTGCAAAAGGCCTAGAGCTGAGGAGACCTGATTTTGTTCTAAGCTGATTGTACATTCATTGTAGTCAAGGAGAAATATGAATTGCAATACCTCGGTTCAGAAATGGCAAGCTATCTGAAGGATGAATCCCCTTCAGGAGTAACCTCATCTCACCATTGATTCCCCTCCCCCTTCCTTATGGAAAAACTCAAACCACTGTGCTTTTCTTCATTAAGAACAAAAAAAACTATCAACTTTGTGCAAAATTGAGCTGTTTCACTGGCAACCAAAATGTCCAGGGTAAAACTAGGCAGAGCAGCCACCTGAGTGAACATTAAGGTAGAAAAGCATGTACCCTGCTGATGTTGAAGCCTAAAGAGAAAGTAAAACCCACACAAGCCTTCACCTGAAAATCTAGCAGAAGGGATGTCCAGGAAGGGAAGGTCATTCTGTTGACATCTGGTGGAGTGAAGGAGAAAGAGATAAAAAAAACTGATGAGCAAACTAAAACATTCGCTTCGCACATGGAGAGATGTAACAACTGAGAGGCACTTGGGTGTAAAAAGAAGTTGCTTTACAAGAAAGGTAAAGGTTAGTAACACAGAACTGTACCAGGCAGCTCTGAATGTGCCTGTGGTGAGTCCTCACACAATTGATGGCTTTTACTTCCAGAACTGAAGCACAAAGCCTAAAGGCTGGAAAAGAGACTAAGGCGGCAGGGGACCATATGCAACATTTACAAGAGACAGAAGAAACTGCTTAAGATTTTTTGTGAGCTAAGGAGGCTGCGGTTAATTTGCAACACTGCACCAGCTCTGCTGAGAACTGAAAACTGCAAGTAAAGCTACCGAAGTTACCTTCATTAACGTGAAATACCAGTGCAGTGCAAGGCATGGCTCATGGAAGCAAGTAGCAAGGCAAAAAGCGGCATTAGGTGTAGCATAAAGTGTAAGATTTTCTTTAGAGAAGATAGTTTAAAATAGCATATTATGCTTCAAGAATTGGTTATCATTATCATGTTCATCTGTGTTGTAAGAGTTTCTTTACTTCCTTAATTAAAATATTGCTTTTTAAGCTACTTGATTCACATTTGTGAGTGTGAAAAATTAGCTCCCAGAACACCAGGAAGTTTAGTATAACTCTCCCAAGAGTTTTTGTAGTAATCTCCTCAAATTTGAATCAACTTCTTGCTGCCAATCAAGACCTGGCAGAAGGGTTGCAGTGGGAAAACCGGGCATATGGAAGAAGAGTCTGTAGTGCAAACAGAAACTAAGCCAAGATCTCTTGAGCCCCAGTCTTACCTTCACTGCAAGACTCCCAGATGCCTCATGTTTAGCAGATGTTGGTACTCCTGTTTAAGTCATAGTTTCTATAGTCCATTTTCCTTTTACTTTCAATGTCTTCTTTTCTGGCTCAGATGTGAGAGAACTAAATAAAGACGGAGAGTATCAGCAGTAAAATTGACCTGCGCAAGATGTCAAATAAACAACTGAAAAATTAAATTATTTGTTTTGTGTAATTTATTACACTTAACAGAGGAACATATTTATCAGGCAGCTAGCTAATACAATATATGTTAAATCTAGTACTTGATGAAATTTTAGCTCATAAATATCTACACTATTATACGTTTGTATTTCTGTAGTACTCGCATTACTTAAGCAGGATTGGTTTACAATGGGGGAAATACATTAGGGTTTGAAAAGGCTAAAAGTTCATTAATTCAAGTGAGATGAACTCCTTTTTCTAAAACCAGATCCATAAAACCTGTTCCCATAAATGGGGAAAATTTGACAAAAGTACCACTGAGGCTTAATTACATTTTTGGAGTGGCTCCATGCTACAGCACACAAAGAACATTGACCAGTTTTCATTTTTAATGAAAAATAGCCATGTTTTCTGCCAGGGTCAGAGAGCTCCCTACACTTAATTAACTAATGATTCCTGTGATGCTGATTTTTCAGCCATGAAACGTTGTTTGGCCAAGTTGCTCTATCATACCTATAAAAGAGAGTAGGGAAAAAGGGTGCAACAGTGACTTTAAGCAACACTTCAATTCCCTTAATCCTAAAAATAAAATCATGCTAGTCTTCTCCTTTGCTGTAAGTGAGAACAATTTACAAGCAGCCCTCTCTTGTAACAACTGGTTTCAAAGAGTAGTCCCAAAGGTGAGGAAATGATAGTTTTGCCTGCCAAATGTATTTAATTCAAAACAACTGGAGTTCAGCTAACTTCTGCTGAGCTGATGGCAGTGTTTCACTGGAATTTACCAAGATTTTTTGCAGGTCTGGGACCTTGAAAAATGAGGAGACCCTGAGCCAAGGGCAGACATGTCTGAGAACTCCAGTAGCTGAAATAAATATCACACGAAAATAAATTGACTTGGCCCCAGATGAAATCCAGTGTATATATCATTTTGAGTGGGGGAATATAGTTTATTCACATCATTTTGAAACAAAATAAACAAAAATAAACTGCTGCTGGATCAGTCTGCAATGGTTGATTCATTTGCCTCTGAAATATTGAAAAACTCTTTCAGTTTAAAAAACGAAAAATGACATTTCAAAACAAACAAAAAATATTGCATTACAGTTGTCAAAATGACATGTTTGGACACTTATTTCCAAAACAAAGTATTAAAATGAAGTATATTTACAAAATTTCAAATCCCTTTTTTCTCATAAATGTACTAATAATTTATATCCCTCTAAAATTAATTTTTGGGACCAAATTGCCATTGATTAAAAAATGTGTCTAGCTCTGTGGATAGGGCACAAGGAGCCTCCACAGAAGCAGGATGCTATTTTTTTTTTTTTTAAGTAACTAGTATTTTAAAGGTCTATTAATTAAAAAATCTCTCTTGATTTATTTTCCTGTCTGTCTGTTCCACTGAACTTTCCCAGATGGTACTCCCTTGTTAGGGAACCTAGAGAATAATTCTTTGTTCCATATTTTTCTGTTGTTATTCTTGGTAGCAATGGTCTAGATCCATATGAGTAGGTGATATTTTATTCTCTTTTTTAAGGATTCTAAAAAAACCCAAACAAGCAAGCAAACAAACAAACCCCTTAATCTGTGCTTACATGGCAGTTGTCACCCAGAACTCACCATCATGTACAGATGTGTAATACAAAGCATGTTACCACTATGCTCACCCCTAGCAGGAACTCAAAGCTGATCCTAAGAAAACCAGGACTAATGCTGCCCAATATACAGATTTTCTCTGAAGTGCTCTAAAGTAGCAACGCACCCAGTTCCCACCCTGTCTTACAAAAATTGAGCTCATTATTATAACCTCCCTTGCACATAGATTTACCTTCAACTGTAAGAATTCTCAAGAATCTCATGCAGAACCAACAATTCTGTTTTATCCACTGTTTCTGCCCTGGCAAAAGATCACTAAACCACTGTACTCTACAGAAATTTAACTGCTGGTATACTCTCCCTTCCTCCACTGACAGCAGAGTATGTAAAAATAATTATAGGGCATAGACTGGCCTAGCTTGCATTAGGGCCTCTGCCCTCAGTCAGTCTGAATTATTTTCACCATTATCATTTAAAACATTGAAACAATATATTTCTTTTGCTTTGCAGTCTTGCAGCACTATCTGGACTCTCAGTGCAAGGGGGAAAAAGTCATTAAGAAAAGGATTAATTCTGAGAAATGGCAAATTGAATTATTGATTGAGAGGTTTCCTGATACTTCACCTAATCCCAGAAAAAAATAATTTGTCTGCTTTTGGAAAGCTTTCAAACATTTCGAAGTCCCCTTTTCATTACATAAAGAAGATGTCGTATAAATAGAAGTATTTCATTTTATCATGCATAATTATCTTAGATTGTGTGCAATGCTTAGTCCTGAGCAACTGGCCATTATTGATGCTGTGATGTATAATATAGCCCTCCATAATGAACCTTTGAAGAAAATAAAAACCTTTGTTCTGTTATGTATTATATTTATTTTTGGTTTTACACCACCAAAAATTAAGGCAAAAAGAGGCCTTTATCATTAACTTATTTAATGATAACATTATCATCACTGTTTAGCTCTTACTGAGGTTCAAAGACTCACAGACCACAAGACTTGCTGAAGAATATACTCCTTTTCAGGAGAATCATGCTCCAACAGAATTCCAAGCAAGCAAGTATAATGTAATACCTCATCATGAAAGGGAAGATATTGAATAAATGTATTCATTTTCATAATTCACTTGCTATATCTCTAACTTTAAATCTTAGTGATGTCAACAGGGGACTGCAGTGTATCAGAAAAACCCTCCTCTAAATCTCTTGTAAGAACACATGTCCTGCTTGGAACTGCACAAACCTTTGCTTGTGAATTGACATAATTGATACAAGCTGCAGAGAGGTGATAGTGCAGGAAACAACAGAAAAATTAATGAAATACCTTGGAAAAACAAACTTGTACAGCATGAAAATTTTCTTTCCAGCTGTGTGTTCAGCAGAAAATTCTCCAGGAATTGTTCTCAGCCCTGGGTAGAGTAATAATGCAAAGACAACACACCGAGGAAGCCCCCTAGCAGTCCACACAGCAGGGCTTCAACAAAGCTTAGCGGGAGCAGGTTCCTCAACGTGGCCCTCTGCTTAGTACTGCACACTGCTGTCCGATGACCTCATGAATATTCCATGAGAGATTAAATTTTAAAACAAAGAGAACAAGACTGTTCTTAAGGATAGGCCTAAGATGTGTAAAAGAATAATTGACTAGTCTAAGTTTGTCATCTAACCTCGTCAAAGCTGTCCATAATACAGGATTGAAGTCTACCAGAACGAATTAATCCTACAAAAGCAGTTCCTAACAAAAGCAGAACTGGTAATGTCCATCTCTTCCCACCAGCTATAGATGGACCCTAGAAAATGTTTACCTCATTATTTTAAATAGCTGAAGTTGGTGATATTAAACATGTTATAAGGGCAGGGAATAGATTGCTTTTGGAAAATAGAAATCCTTTTGATTCAGTATAATACAATTGAATTTATTTAATCTGATCTGTTTCTAAACCAATCAACCTCAGCACAAAACTCATGTGTAGACAAAGCCAGACAAAGACAGAGCTGTACCTGTAACTTAAGTTTGCCAGGAGAATTTCACCTCTGTGAGGTATATTTCTAGGAGTGCTAGATGGAGTCTGAGATGTAAGAATACTTATTACCCTACAGAAAACGTGTGACAAGTGCAGCTGACTGGAAAACCACTTGCTTTATTTTTCTTTTCTAGGAAATTCAGACATTTTCTTGTCCTGCTGCAGAATTGTGACATTGTGCTCCCCCCCTGGATTTGGGAGACAGATAACCTATCCGGATTTGGGAGACAGATAACAACACAATAGCCAAGGGCTACTGTGCAATGCACCCACCTAATCACAGTGAAGAAATTAAAATCTGTGGTATGCAAATATGACTATGAGTCAATCATCTCACCCCCATAAATATTGACTGGCCCAAGAGCTCTTTGAGCTCTCCTGCATGGCAGCAGGCTGCACGCCAGGATCTCCCCTTGAGGAGGGATGCCTCTCAAGGTTGCTCCTCGAGGTTGAGAGATTTCTTGCTGCAACAGATCCTTGGTAACTGACTAATAGCGTACTAAACTTTGAAATCTTAGTTAAGTGAGAAAAAGTATTGATTACGCATATATAATCCTTTAGACATAAACTATTGACCAAGTCTGGGACTAGGATTGGATCCAGCTGCACCTAGACTCCTGTCTAAGAAGGAGCTTAGAAAGCAAGGGCATCCTTTCTGAACCTCATGACTCAACAGGAGGGTCTCCCTAACAGTTTTGTCTGACCCTGCCCTCTATGCAGTAAATAATCAAGTGTATCTTGCCTTTGAATCTTGTTAAACCACTGTTGCATTTACCACTGAACCTTGTTAACTCACTGTTTTATATCAATAAAGTATGTTTTTGCTTCTCTCTTACAAGTTAAGTGCATTGCTCCATCCACGACAAGAATATAGTTAGAGGTGAGCAACTAGATGTGGTGTTAAAGAAGTGTGAGTGTGAGGGGAATAACCGCATCACTCTCCATAGAAGTCAGCCCTCTATCTCATGGAACCGTTACATGGGATGCAGTCATATCTCCAAAGTTGAATGCCTTAGTCCTAAATACTGAATCCTTGGGGACCATTTGTCTCAAATTACTGTTCCTTCATTGGTCTTTCCAGAGCTTTACTTCCACAGGGACAGAGATGAGATCTGGGTAGAGCTGCAAGTCCCGGGGCTTCTGGATCCATCTTCTGCAGTAGCTGCCTGTCCTGGAAATCATCCTCTCAAGCCTGCACTGCCAGGCAGTGTGCATCACACAGGGCACACAGGTACTCTCGTGGTCCACACCTTGAGGGAAGGCCTGCAGGCAGGATGACTCGAAACTAGGAATCAGGCATTTCCAGGTTCCATGACAGGAACTGGGTTTATTGACAGAATTGGGTTTGTTCTCCCAAACGTAACAGGTACAATGACAGGTAGAGCCAGCAACATTGAGAATGTAGGCAGCGTGGTTAGCATTAGCACGTTTGGTGTCCCCGAGCTGCTACACTAGGACCAACATGCCCGGAATCTGGACAGAGTTATGTGGGGCTTTACTGTGCTTTCGGTGAAGGTTTGCTCACTTAAAACTCAGGAGGTTTTCAGTGAAATATTTTACACTCAACCAATTCATATTTTCCGATGAAACACTGTTTCATCAGAAAATATCTCTACAGTTCTTGTAGTATATGACCTACTTATACTGCTCTCTCAGCATTAGCTGGTGGACAGACAGAGAGGTAAAAACATCTCGTATGGCCAGATACAGCTTTTTAAAAATTATTGTTTGTTTGTGACATCTAGAGTTATGTTATGCTTGACTGTGTCCTTGGACTTTGCATTACCAACCCCAATGACTACTGCTTCCTGAACGCTAGTGCTGTTACTTTGAAAGGAAATAACCCTCCCATCTCTTTTTGTTGAATACACACCTGGCCACCATAGCTTAATGTCTGCCATAGAAGTCAGCATCACTAGAATAAAATGTATATACCTAAATGAATGAGCTTGCAGAGTAGAGAATAGCATTTGTTTCTCAACTCAGTGTGATTTTTTTGTTTTCTGATGTTGGAAAACCTTTCCAAATATGGTATCTGCAGAATGAGTGCTTTCTCCTGGTTTGAGTTTTGTTTTTTCAGCACAGCTTAAAGTTGCACAGTCTGACATTTGTGGGCTGCTTGCACCACATACTGTTTTCAATTGCTTATGTTGCCATCTTTTCAAGCTTCTGTGCTTTTTGCTATTTATGACTTCAGGGACTTTTCTAATAACATCCTTATTATCCTCCATTATTGTCAGGAAAAGGCAGTTGCAGAACTTTGCTGATCATCCCACAGAAAAGGCAGGACTCTGTAGCGTAGGGAGGCTTATTTTAAACAGATTTTTAATTTTTAAACAGATGTGCAAATCAAATCTGGAACTCGGGTATAAAGTTTCTTCTGATATTTTGGTACCTTTGTTTATGTCCTACTGAAAACCTGAAAGGATAATGTTGTACTAAGAAACAGTACAATTTGAAGGTCTAGAGTATTTTCTTTACCACTACATCTTCATGGATAGGGATGTGCTTCACAGCTAATATGGGTAGCTTTGCAGTTTACTACCTTATTTTCTAAAGCTCAAATTTATAATTAAATCCATCACAGCTTGTCACATTACTAAGTAGCTCTAACACTCTCTGTGCACACTCTCAGACCATGGCAAATGAGAGGTCATTCAAGTTAGGTAAGCTAACAATGAAAAAGGGTGAAGGTAAACTGCATTACTATGCACTTGTCAGAGTGCATATATGGACAGGTACTTGCAAACTGGTACATAAGTTGCTGAGCTGTAGTAATTTGACAATGTGTTGGAATACATTTTAGTACTGCTGGTTTATGTTTGAGGTTCTTCGGACTCCTTAGCCTAGAGTGTGCACTTTAACAGTATGATGCTGTTCAGTGCTCTTACTTCCCTTTTAAAACAATGCCTACAATCTACAGGGTTAAGCTCCACTGGTAATAGAAAAAGGAAATCTCTCTTATTAATAATTTATTTGGGAATATGAATGCTACTTGCAGCACAGAATGTTTTGTTTTTCTAAAAATGTTGTGCAGTGACTTCACTTCTAATTGAAATCCATCCTAACATCATGATTTTCTGTTTCTAATGATAGAGAGGTTGACTTGTAGGGTTTTCTTTAATCTCTTATTGGAAGCAAAGTGAATGAGCACCATGTTAAAGGCAGAAAGTAATTTAAAAACTAAGCAGAATGGTTCAAAATCCAAATACAAGTCAGGAACATCTCTGTCTAAACAGAAAAATGAATGAATGCAGTACCTTTACCACTTACCCACCCTGAGTGGGTAAAATGAGGATATAGAGACATGGGTCTTCTGGCAGGAGCAATAGCCAACCAAAATGTTTGGGTTTAAATTGCTGAGAACAGTTCCCATCCTCTTTGCAAAAATGGACCACTGTTGACCATCAGTATTCTTGTAGACCATGACATAATATGTCACTAAAAAATTAATACAAAATACTGGAAGTCCAAGAATTTCATATAGTTCTGTGGATTGGATTCAGTCACTAGCATTTCCTGGGTCAAAGTTTAGTAATTTCTAGGTTATCAAACCCTTGGAAAATTTAAGGAATCGTATAGTCTTGTTTTACTCCTAAGAAAACCAAAACAGAATGCTAGTCTTTCCTTAGGGCACTATTGACAAATTTTTCTCCTCACCTAATCAGCTGTATAACCAAAGAGACCTTCATTTTCAATTTGAACTCAAATACTCCAAATTGTCTTATAACACCCATTTGGATATTTCCTTTGGGAATAATACATTTCAGGATCACTATTCCTCTCTATCCAGACTTCTTATTTAGATGTGTTTTTTCTTTTTCCTCTGTTCACCATCAGGTGCTAAAGAAAGCCAGGTACACTATAAAGATCCCAGGACTTATAGAGGTGAAAATGTGCATGAGACCAGATTCAGCTCTCATAAAACACATTGCTCCTAAATCTTGGAACAAATCAGAAAATCTAGATTTTAATAAATATATGTCAGGTGAAAATGCAGGGGAGAGAGCTGCTCTTGATTCTACCACATTTATAACAGTGTAACTCCATTGACCTAAGATTCACAATGGGAGAAGGTAGATGAAAGCTACTCCCCTGGTCTTTACTCTGAATAAAATATATTTTTAGCATCAAAAAGTGTCCAAATGCCCAGAAGCTACTTAGGATTCTACATCCCTTTTACTCTCAGTGTACCTCAGTACTTAGCAACCTAAGAATTTTTATTTTAATTAATCATAGATTCTTTAATCAGTTGGATACCATTAAAATTTTTATCCTGTGTCTACTTTGCTTCCCATGACCATGCATTAAGAAGTTCATTCTTCACTATCCCTCAGTTACTACAGAGGATACCCTTTATGTGTGACTCAAATTGCCTTTGAACCATACAGCTCTCAGCTTGATTACTTCTGCAAAGAAGTTCACTTCCTATAAAAAAGAACTCGATGTGCTTCCTTTTTCCCTTCTGTGCAGAGAATACTCAGAGTCCAAACCTCCAATCACAATGGTTTTAACCACTTTTATTACTTTTTCCAAAAATTCGCATGTAGAGCATGAGTTCAGTGTACACTGAAGAGCTGTTCTTCAGGGCAGTTCTGAAACACCACACTTTCCCTCTGGCTGTCCCTCTTAACATTTCTTCCACAGTGCAATGTATGTTTGCAAGTAGTTATGTATCCTCTTTCAGAAACATTGTCCTCTCCAACAGGAAACTTGATCTCTGTGCCACTTGGATGCAGTGCCTTTATGCTATGCATGATATATTATCAAACAAGATGAAACTTTGCCTAAGTATCAAGAGAGGTAAAAGTTAAAGGAGGGAAAGATGATGGTCTGAAATAATAAGCCTTAGGAAGAGCCTGACAGAGCCCAAGACTGTAATATGGAACTGTGATTTCCAAGAGAAGAAAAAGAAAAGAAGGAGGGAAGAAGGAAAGGAAGGAAGATATGCGTAAGGGGAAGCATTATGAAAGCTGTAAACTAAACTTAAGTCAAGATACCAGTGATGATATAATAAAAGGCCAGTCCTCATTATGACCAGAGTTGTCAGGTAACATGAATTTTTCTTCCTTGCTTCCAATTTGTACCAGAAAGTACAGCAGAGAGAGGTATTTTCCTCATTTGATCTAAAACTATTCTTTATTATCATATTTATAAAACAATTACAGCAATGGGAAAGTGGGCACATGATATTCTTCATCTATAAAAAATAACTACAATATGTTTACAGCATGTATAAGAAGAAACAGCTTTCTTCCATTTGCAGACAAGTCTGATGCAGCAGCCTCTTGTCTCAGTAAACAAACATAACAAAAAAAATACAGCTTATTATTCATACAAGAATTAAGAGCTAGATCAAAAAGTGTCATCCTCAGTGCCAGTAGCTGGGTTGCAATCTCAGCTCCTCTAGGAGTGGTGCATTAGGAACTGGTAATCCTGTCACATTTGTAGTCATGCAGAAATTCTGGAAGACTTGCTGGGGTGCACTACTACCACCCTAGCAGGGCCTACTACAACATTTTCTTGCAAAAACCTCTAGAACTACTGGTGATATTTTGAAGAAAAGGTTTTCTGGTTGAAAAATGTCATTTCATTGAATGCAATATTTTTTGAGATAAATATTTGGTCTTGATAAATATCTCTAGTTAGAAAAATATGTTCAAATGTCTTGTTTAATGTTTTTGAAATGAAAAAAAAAAAAAAAGTCTTAGTAGCAAAGTGCCACAATAATGCAAAGCCCATTTTTAAAAATATATATATTAGAGAATTTAAAAAATAATTAAATATTTTGGTGGCATGGCAACACCTGCACTAGAATCTTCTTTTAATTACCAGCTGGCAAATATATATGCATTTCTATATATTTTCTCAAGAGATGTAAAGAGACAAAGACAGAAAGACAGAGACAGAGACAGAGAGAATTGAAAGGAAAAATGTTGCATACAGAAAATTTTGCCAAAGCCGTAAAATCATCTCCCTTTCTGGACAGGTCTTTTAAGTGATGATCACCTCTATGCCCCTAACATAAGGGCATTCACTGATCTTGGAGGCAACATATCTGAATGGAATTGTTGAGCAGAAATGCCTCCACAACTATAAAGGAAGATGACATCACTTACAAAATCCACTTAACATTCATTCCATGTTTGTCCCTGAAAATGAAACAGAGCTGGGATAAGTTTGGTAGGTGGATGCAGCAAACTGAAGGATGGAGGCTGCCCATGAGCAAGACTTAGTATGGAAACCACTGCTGGAAATCTGATGAGGGCAGCAACCACACAACTGCACAGCTCCTCACGTCTATCCTGAATACATTTCCGTGCACGATAATGACAGTGAAGAATTTGTCTAACTTGTATCAGCTGCAAGAAGAAATGAAGGCTTTGTCCCAAAACTCAGGCTGTTAGGGAATTCCAGCTTACCAAGGCTGGCTGTTGAATTTTAGGATTTTAATGGGACTATAAAGACCGCCGCATCAACAGCCTAAACTGTTAAAATGACATTGAATAGATATGAGAAGGACTGGAGTGTTGACCTAGATGTATGTGAGTATGTTTGTAAGGATGGAGAGAATTAGGGTCTAGTTTCTCACTGTGAACAGGTAAGTCTCAGAGTATCTTCCCAAGGGAAATATTTATTAAGTATCTGACTTCTGAGGTAATTGCATCCAGTTATAAGTGCATTCCAACTGCACTTCAGAAATACACTGTGACAAAGACAATTTATGTGAAGAACAGCAATTTCTAACAGTGACAGAGAAGTCATAGTCCTCCTCACTTAGCTCTGTGCTAAATTTTAACAAGTTATCTTGATCATGCCCAGGATTAATGTTCAGGATGTCACTCCCAGGACTTCTCATTTAGAGACACTCTGACCCCTCTCTTTGAACCTCTACCTATGTTATTGGCATAGGTAAATATGTGGGGTTCCTGGTGGGCAGGCTTTAAGAAAGCAGAGTGTTCAAAACAACACATCATCAAAAAGTTTTACCAGTGAACCACTTCAGAATAAATAAAAGAAAGTTGTATAAAAAGTCCAAATGAAAATAAAACTCACACATGAATAGATTTAATCACATAGACTAACTTAAGGAAAATCAAATTTAGGTGCCTGTCTTCAGAGGCTAGTCCCCTCTGGCTGCTTTTGTACTTCAATAGAGGGAGGTCGACACCTCCTGAGGGAGGGAGCCTGCTGAAGGCACAGCCTAGTTCTTGCTCTCTCCATTCAAAAGATGGAGAACCCAGCAATTAAGCTGCCCTAGTTACATGGAATTAATCCAGGATGAGCCATCTACTTTTTACCCATTAATGATAAAGGGTGCTCAGAGGAGGCAGTCTCCCAGTTTGGACCCCTAAGTTACATACTAAAAATTAGGCAGAATGAATATTCAAAACAGGAAACAACTTGAGCACAACCACTAACTTCTGTAAAAAAGAAACACTTGATCACATTCATTAAATTGCTTAGTCAGGCCTACATCCTCGAAACAATTTAAAAACAACCTAGGGTCATAAAGAATGATAGATGACAGTCACTTTTGGTCTCACTTACCTTTGTGTGATTACTGGATTACTGCCAGTTATTTCAGTAAATACACTTTGCAATAACACCACAAAATATGAGTAGGACCTTTCTTAATGTTAAATGAATAGTCATTGTCAGGACAGGCCTGGGCTCTGATGCTCTTGCCTCACACTGTGGCATAAAGCAGCTCTGAAGATGGTATAAAAAGCCATAAAAGCATTACCTAGCTGGTAGACAGTCTTTCTGTGATGCTGATGGAAAAGTTTCTAACCCACCTCTCTTATCTCCCAGAAAAAGTAAAACAGCCTGCTGTGGTGGGTCTGTGGTCCACCAGGCAGAGTCAAAGTTATTTAACCCATGTTTCCAACAGGGGATGTTGAGGACAAAGTTGTCTCTGAAACTCCACCCCTTTATGCTTGATTGTATATAGCCTTTAGGCTTAGCTGTAATTCAGATAATGACAAGAAGCCTAGGTGTCCCAAACAGGCGATTCGGTTAAGCTCTTTCTCTAAAAAGTGTGTTGATTTGTTTTAAAGGAAGTTGAAGCCCTGTCATGTTCGCAAAGACATCTCTATGTGTCACTTGTAGAAGAGGCCAGAGAACCAACCTCAGCCCCTCTGTAGGCTCAGAAGGAGTCAAATCCACACCTTTCATTTTCCAGGATGATTACATCACTAATCACAAGATTGCAGGCTTTTCTGGAGGTCAAGATGTTCCTGTGTTGACTAAACCATTAACTGCTTTGCATATGGTTTATGGAAATCTATATTAACACATTAAACAATGTTATGGTCTTTCTGTTGAAGGCTGGTACATATTCTTAAGTTTGATTATTTAAACCAAATGAGTTTCTCAAGTTTCATGCTTTTCTGTATTCTAAAACAGTTTTATGATTTATTCATAAAATACTTTGTGACGTCTGATGTGAAAGATCTCTTGTAACAAATGTAAAGTATATGACGTCCCAGTTGTTCCAGATACATATATCTTTAACAAGTATATAAGGTTTCTGTAGAATCTGTGATTGCACTTACACTGGGAAAATCTAATTTATGTATATAAAATTTTGCTCTCTTTTTCTATTTTTCATTTTATTTTCTTTTCCTTTTTCTTTTTCATTTTCTTTTTTTCCTTTCCTTTTTTTCCTTTTCTTTTTCTTTTCCTTTTTCTTTTCTTTTTCTTTTTTTTTTCTCTTTTCTATAGAAAGTCTATGAGGCATGTAAAAACTGGTAAATACTTTCTTATTATTTTCCAGGAGGCAAAAGTTTTTTAAAATGTAAGAAATACAGTTTCACTCAGTTTAATCTAAAAAGAAGAAAAATCATCCTTGTAAAGTTTATTTCCCAGGGAGAAATTAGTGACTTGGGATTCCTGCAAGAAAAATATTTTGGGTTTTTCTTTTCCTTTACTCAAGTCTGTGAAGTGTGGAATTGCCAGCCCTCAACATATTTGTCAGTAGCTTGGAAGTGAAAGCAAGATTGTCCAGACAGTGTTGAATTGGCAGGGATTGGAGCAGAAGAAATTAACAATTAATCTAGCTACAAAAGGATTTATATTAATTAAGTATCTGGGCTAATAAATAGAAAATGTAGTCCAAACAGATAAAACTGATATAAACATGGTTTGGAGCAATGAATAAACAAAGTTTATCTGTTATAGCAAGAAATGCTACTGACAAAGGAATGGGATTTGACAGTTTCAGAAAATTCCCCAAAGCCTTCAGCTTCAGAAGGAAGTAAACATTGTTAGGAAGGAAATTACCAGAGGAACACAAGAAATCAGCAGAGCATATCACTACCATGCAAAGCTACACTCCTGACTTCTAAGAGTAAAATCCCTTTGCAGACCCACTAGGACTGATGAGCAGAACTCACCAGGGCTTTCCTCAAATTTGTCCTTAATGCACGGAGAGACACCACTAAAGACAGGGCTTAGACAGAACTAAAGTGTTCTTGGTGTCCCACGAACATGCTAATTAAAGAGCTTGCACTCTAATAAGAGTCAAACTTCCCCCCCCCCGATAAGAATGCCTGAGGGGGGGGGATATTTTTATTCCCTAACAGGATCCATTTGTTTACTTGAAGGAACTAAATCACCAGCCAGTACCTTCAAAAGCTAAATGGCTTGATGGCAAATCAGCATTTCAATCATTCTACAATCTACTTTTATCCAGTGCAGGTAAAGTGATATGAGCTTACAGAAAGACTATACCTTGACCTGTGTAGAACTAAGATCAGTCAGAGAAATAAGGAGTTCACCCATCTATCAGCTCAGCCACCCATGAATTACAAACAAGAGGCCAGCATTGGCCAGTGATAAACAACAGCTCCCACAATCTAATAAATTGGTTAAAAAGGACACTGTGTACTGGGTGTACTGTGCACACTGCCACATATCCCTGAACTTGCACGGGAAGGAGGGTTCCTCCATAAGAGTACAAGGCAGAGAGCGTAGAGGGGCAAGCCTGTGTCCTCAGAGAGATCCAGGCACAATAACATCAAGCTGTGATCCAGCTCTGACCCTCAGCAAGGCTGAATAACATCAATGCTCCACTGATGTGCTTTTACTGCTTCTAGTTGTGCAACCAGTTTTGTCTGAGCTGTGGTCCATTGCCTGCTGCACTTACGCCCAAAGATTATTTAAATATTTAGTGGCTGTTGAAATAAAGAAGCAAAAGCCAGGTTTAAGTGAACAATGGAAAGGTTCTCGGCGCAGTGCTTGCCCCAGGGCAACCCTGAGATTCTGTACAATCTTAGAGTATATATGCTTTGATTTTCCCCCCAGTGTTTGGTACAATTTCACACATTTGATTATGGGTGGACATGGCCTCACCTTCAGCTACGTGCAACTACTTCAGCTCTTCCTCCTTATATTGAATAGCTAACACAATTACCTAGTTCACAAGTATTTAAAACATATATCAACTTACCCTGAAGTCTCTAGGATTTTATACATCTTTAAAATCTTTAAGGTGCTTGACAAAAAGTTTTAGTAATGTCAATAATCAATGCTCCATGTCATAAACCACTGTCCATCCAGCTAAGGACTAGTACTCTTTTTAGAGCACCAGCCTCACCTATGTTCCTTGTAAATACTTGTGTTCTTCTGTCAGACCTTTCAAAGCAAAGGCATTGGCTCTGCAAAGAAGATGCCAGGTCTCAGCAGAGTTACTAAATAGCAATTATGCCTTATCACACAATCATGTAAGGCACACAGCATGAGCACGTGAGCATCTGCCACCCCACTGTAAAATGGTAAATTAATTACATGGAAAGGCATAGGGAGTAACATCCTAAATACTTTATAGTCCCACCATTTATTGCCTCATCTATAATGCAAAGGAAATTAGTGGTCAGAGCCTGGCTGTGCCAAATCTTACTGAGAATGGCAGCAATTCAGAAAGGAAAAGTTAGAACAATAAAATGAACCAAGTCATTCATTGCTAGGAATAAAACTCCAGTACAAGTAATAATGCTACAGTTTGGACTGTGTTGATGAGGCATTGTTAGAAGGAAATAAAGATTTCCCAGGATGCCTTACCTGGACAATAAGAACTGTCCAACAGACCAGCAGAGACACCTTTTCTTTGCAGTATTAAATATGTCTGGTTGAAACACAGAATTTTTCTTCCAGAGCCAAATTGGTTCGGCTCAAATTAGGTGTCCAAAATTGCCAGAGTTTCCCATGAAATTTAAAGACAGAAACATTTTGAATTATTCAAAATAATGTTCTTTGACAAAGCCAAAATCTCTTCTGCTTTTGTCTTGAGAAGCATATTCTATGATTTCTGGGAAAATGCAGAAGGAAGTTATTTGACACTGTATCCCACAATATTCTTGTTTCCAAATTGTGCTTTTACAGTCTGAATGGGCGGAAAGCCAGATGGGTAAAAAAATCGTTGCATAATCATGCTCAGAGTGTGGTGATTAACAGAGCTCTGTTCTGGGACTGTCCCATTTAATATCTTTGTCAGGGACCAGAAGATGACAGAGTGCATTCTCATCAAGTTTGCAGATGGCACTGCTCAGGGGGGACTAGTAGATGGGCTCTAGGGCTCCACTGCCATTCAAAGGCATCGAAGACATGCTGAAGGAGTGAGCCAGCAGGAACCTAAAGAAATTCAGTAAGGACAAATGCAAAGCTCCCCACCTGCAAAGGACAAGGCCCTGCAACAGCACAGGCTGGGCACTGCCTGCCTGGGAAGCTGCTCTGCAGGAAAGTCCTTGGGGGTCCTGCTGGGCACCAGAGCTGAGCATGGGCCCAAAGGATGCCTTGGAAGCACAAAGGTTAACAGCACCCCGGGCTGTATGAACAGGGCAGAGGCAGGAGATCCAGGGAAGGGAATATCTTCCTCTACTCACCACTTGTTAGATCATAGACACAGTGCCCAGTTTGGGGCTCCGCACTACAAGGAAGACACTGGTAAAATGGAGAGAGTTCAGTGGAGGCCACCCAGATGGTGGGGGCTGGAGCACTTGTCTTGTGAGGAGAGGCTGGGGGAGCTGGACTTGTTCAGTCTGGAGCAGAGCCAGTTTTGGGAGAACCCAACAGCAGTCCCCAGTGACCAAGGCGAAGTTATCAAGGAGCTGTTGCTGTAGCTGAGCTCTTCACAGCAGTGCATTGAGGTATAAGAGACAATGCGTAGAAACAGAAGCAATAGAGGTTCAGACTGGAGAAACTTTTCACTCATGAGGACAGTTGAGCACTGGCATTGACTGCCCAGAGAGATTGTGCAGTCTCCATCCCTGAAGGTTTTTAGGCCTTGACTATATGAAGCCCTGAAAAGTGTGGTCAGATGTCTTGGGGACCCTGTTTGGAGCAAAATGTTGTACTAGACACCTCCTGATGTCCCTTCCAACCTGCATTAACCTGTGATTCTATGATTCTCTAATCTATAGTGTGGAAGAGAAACCCATGGTTTTAACATGAAGAAATGAAAAATTGAAAATTTCAGTTTCAATAAGAGAAACAAAACTTTGTTGTTGTTTTTGAAACATTTATTACCTTTTAATTTCAACCCATATTTCAGCAAAATCATCAAATTCCCAGAGAAAGTTTTGATGCTGATGGAGCAGCAATCTCGGATTGAGGATGGTCCTTTACGAAATTTCAAATGGTTCCCACAGGAATTATTTACATCAGGAAAAGGGACCTGAGTTTGCTGAGTATTTTATTAACATAGATTGGAAGTGATCACTGCATGAGAAAGCTACTAATCTTAAAGACACACAGGAGATAACTGGGTGTGACAGGAGTCTGACAGTGGACATCAACTCATTTAAGATTTAACTTGTCTCTGCATAACTTGGCTGCATGCTAGAGGCATTACTTCTGGCAACATGATTCTCAGAACTGGTAGCTTCAGGAACTGTTTGGTTTTTTTCTGACCACATCTGTTAGTTCTTTACGAAATCTCTAGGAAAACATAAAGAGGAAAGTCACACTCCAGTGGCTGGAACTTTTCTTTTTTTTTTCCTTCATGTGGTCAGAGGCAGGAAAAATGAGACTTTGAGATTTCCCTGTTTCCTGCTTCATTTACACTAATGAGGGACCCACAGAACAGCTGCATACACAAAGTGGAAAATAAGGTTCGTTTTCAGTGACCTTAGTAAAGCAGCTATGTGACAGAAAATATTAAAGTCTTCTTTAAGTGAAGCAGTTCAGTAGTGCTTCAGGAAAGCTGGCTGGAATAGGCCTACTCTTAGCCCTTCTCCACTTCTGGTCTTCAGAGAGGAGCCTCCTCCACAATGTCTTTCTGTCTCCTGTTGGAGCTGATTGGTAAGGAAAGCACTCCTATACCTGTGTGGGAGTAAGTTAGGAGAGTCATATTCAAAGCATTATTCAAATAGTCTGTTCAAAGAAACTCATGTAGAGACCTACGTTATAACACTAAGTTTTTCAAACTATCAAAGCAGAGAGGCTGGTTTCTAAGCAGTGGTCTGTCTACCTGCTGGAGGAATTTTCTGCCTTTGACAGTCTCCCCTATAGTCACTAGAAAAGAATAGGTACTTCCACATTTTTAGAGGGCTATTTAGCCCACCTATCCTAGATGGTCATTTTAAGATGAGATGAATCACCCTCTGGAGATAGGTATCTATAGAAAGGACAAATATCATGATTTAAATACCTTGGGAGAGTCCTTGTGCATTTTGGATTTATTGATGTAGTCAAACACATAAATGAAAAATACCCTTTAGATTAAGTTTGTTTAGCTAATCCAAGTGCATGACTAGTGGTTTTGGCAGTACACAGGTGGTAATCATTTATGGGTCTGTAATAGCAGGAGATAAATACAAGCAAAGAGTGCAGCATCTGACAGACTTGTACAAATAAATTGGTCACTTTCCTCCAGAAGTGTCCGACTTGTCTTTGTGCGTTAGTCAATAAAGTCCTCAAATGATTAAACAAGCTGATTCGTCCATTGTTTTTAGAACACCTCCTCGCTCATAACTTATCAAAGTCATGTAGAATTTGCAAGTGATATTATATTATCCTCTAGCAGGCTTTTTTCTTTCCTGCAGGAAAAGTTACCTGCTGCCTAATAGAATCTTAACTTCAGTAATAGATTATGTGACATTACCAGTGATTTTGAGAGGTTTTTTATGCAGACCTGATTTTTTTCTTCTAGTTCATATGTAGTTAGGATTGAATGGATGCATGTCTTAGTTCTTTGTTATTGGGTAGTATTTTAAAGAATGACTGTGGTGGGTTGACCCTGGCCAGCAGCTAAGCACCCACCAAGTTGCTTATTCATTTCCCCATCAGTGGCATGGTGAAGAGAATTGGGAGAGCAAAAAATGAAAACTCATGGGTCAAGATAAAGGTAGTTTTATGAGTGAAGCAAAGCTGTGCACAGAAGCAAAGCAAAAAGAGGGATTTTTAAAAAATAGTTTCCATTGGCAGGCAGATGTCCAGCCAGTTCCTGGAAACAGGGCCTCAGCACACTTAACAGTTGCTCGGGAAGACAAAAACCATAACCACAAACATTCCTGGGATTTTACTGCTGAGTAGGATGTCATAGAGTATGACCATATCCCTCTGGTTAGTTTGGGTCAGCTATCCTGGCTGTGTCCCCTCCCAACTTACTTTTCACCACCAGCCTACTCACTGCAGGGGCAGCATAAGAAAAAGAAAGCCTCAGCACTCTTCAGCAATAGCCAACACATTGGTGTGTTATTAACACTGGTTTAGTTACAAATCCAAAACACAACAGCATACAGGTAGCTATGAAGAAAATTAACTCCATCCCAGCCAGACCCAGTATAATGACTCAAGTCAAGAGAAAAAATAGTCAACACAAAGGTAATGCAAGCACAACAAAGTAGATGGGTAAGAGAGCTGAAATGGGTGGGATAATGCAGCAGTGTAGAAGCTTAAGTAGTATTACAATAACTTGTCTGATACCCCTCTCTAAGCAGGTTGGGCTGGAGAAATCAAAATTGATAGTCAGCTTTTCCAAGGTGTTGAGCATCTTACAAAATTTATCTGATATATGGCATAAATTCTGGAATTATGTTCTGTAAAATAAGGAATTCTGGAACTTGACTATGTTGTTTATTAAGAACAACTATTTCTTCACCTTTTCAGAGCTTCTGTAACCATGATGGTCTAGTGATATAAATATGCTAGGTCTGTAACAAAAGAAGTATCTTTATTAGACTATTGACATAGCTAGGTAAAACAGATGAGCTTTCAAATACATAAATCTCTCTTCCATCCTTCTTTGGTATGGCCAGATACTTCTCTATTTTTTCAACTTTTTCAGGCATAAAAAGTAATTGAAAAGAATAATTTAAACACCAAAGTATCTTAGAATTAGTTAAACAATGTCCATAAATAATTGGCATAGGGACTCAGATATACCACTTCTACTGCTTGCTAAACTCTTGTACTACCAAAGTCTATCAGAAGTTTTTACTCCCTTCCTTTTCTCACCATGTTCTAGTGAATATTTAGATGTAAAACCCACTTTACCACATATTCCTTTGATATATTTCTCCTCAGCCTTTTTTTTTTAAAAGGTTAGCTTAGATAGAGTCTGCAGTCAGCATACTGAGTAAATCCCATTCTTTGGATTCTATCTCTGTAACATGCACAGTATAAAAACTTAAGTGCCTAATTTAGGGGTTTGAAGTGCACCCTAGGGACCACTTGCCTGAAGGTATGTTTTAAATGCTTACATTCTGTATTAAATCCAGTCCTAATACTTGGGGTTAAGAAAAGCCCTAAGCAACAGGATATCTTAAACTTAGGCTTTGGAATGCTAAACCTTAATTCCCACTGTGAATTTAGCCTCAAGAGATTAGGTGATTTTTTGAATGCAGATCCTCCAAGCTGTGGTGTAGAAAGCCTGTTCTCAGCCCAAAGTGTATCTGAATTTAGATTAGAATAAATTTATTTCCATGAATTAAACTAGCAGTTTAAGAGGAACACTGGAACTCCCTAGTTGTAATACATAGTACCTGAGCAGTTTCCTGATCTTGCTACAAGACACTATGGGGACTTGATAACCAATTTCAGCAATCATGATATAATTACAAAGAGGTAACATCTTCAAAAACTCTTCTTTCTTCGATAGAAGACATTGCATGCTTAGGAAAGAAATTAAACCCAGTAGGGATAACCCCAATCTCATGAATGTAGGGAATGAAAAAACTTGAATTTTGAGTCTTTAAAAGCACACAGAGCCCTGGGGAACCCATCCTCCTCTGTCTACCACAAGCTTATCTGTGGTAAGATAGCTCTCAAGGACAGCGATACTCAAGACCAAGGCATGAAAGAGTGTTCAAAGTTTCTCAGAGCTGACTGATGAAGCCAGTTCAGGCTACAATCGTCTGGAAAGATGCCTACATTTTGATAATTTTACATGTATATTTCATCTTTCTCATATCTCTATATCCCTTTCCATTGCTCTTCCAGGGGGAGTCAGTTTGTCTACGTTTCTGTTTATGGGGCAAAAGAAATTAACTTTTGAAACACAAAGAAGATGCTACATTTTGCAGAAGCCTTGTTGAAAGGCTCAGCTTCACAATGAAATTACCACAGCATTCTGGTAAGGAAACTTCACGTTGCTGGGATAACTCTCTTTGTGTATGCTTCAGGCCTACTGCAAAGGCAAGGTTACAAGACGTCTTTCATTATGGGTTGGGAGGAATTATGTTTCCTTGCATTTGTCATGGGTCAAATTTCCAGACATAGGTAGTTATAGTGGCACAGCAAATATAAAGTCAGTTGTTAAACTATGATTGCTAGATGACAGGTCTGTATCCTGCATATTAGGACTTCCCCTGCATTGATTTTAATGAAAACTGTATTAAGCAATTACCTCTTTCACGTACCCCATACTTTCCTGGACATTACAGAAGGTGTAATTCCTTAAGGACAGTGGAATCTTTTCCAAAGGAGTAGTTTTTATTATTTTTCTTATTTCTTGTTTTGCCCCAGCACCTGGGTAGCAAAGGGAAATTTCATGTTTCCTATTTCAGGATTGGCATAAGGACCTGAGTACTACCCAGTTTATACACTTTTTATATGCTTTGTATGCTGCCATCCCTGCTGTTCTGGTCCCTTCTGCTCTTCATCTTTCTCTTTCCCACACCCTGCCCCCACATCTCTATTTCAATTTCATCATATAAAAAAACTATTTCATGAATGAGAACAGGCCCCACCTGTCACAGGCATTCAAAGCACGACCATCATTTTTCACAGATCCTAAAATCCTTCCCCTGCGATCGTCATTAAATCCATTCTTGGGAAAAATGTTAAGCATATTGTGATTTTTTTTTCCTTTTTGCCTTTTGAAGTACAGCTTGATATTTACATATACTCCATATGTGACAATGTAGAAGGGCTTTTTTTTTTCCTCTCTTTAAGATGGCCTCCCACAGCAATGTGGTTGAAGTGTCCAGAATGCTACATCTTTTGTCACAGTCATTATAGGCATGCCTTTTTTCATCTATTTTAATCACTCATGGGGAATAGTACCTGAATTCTGAGCAGTGCTCTAGGAGACGATAATCTGAATTCTAAGAATTTGTGTCTATAGCTATGTCAGTTCCATGTAATTACTGCAATGAGGTATATGTAGAGGGACTAAATAATACATTACACTCTGTAAAGTCAGAAGGAATAGTAATTAAAAAAACACTGAAAGGTGTCTATGAAAGGGGATATTCTTTTTTTGTTATGGCCATGGACAATGCCTAGGATTATATAGATAGATAGATAGATAGATAGATAGATAGGTAGGTAGATAGTATTTTATATAAACATGGTGAGATCTACAACAAAACAAATAATTATATTTCTACTCTAGCCTAGATATATATCTTTTTCTATGGTTGTTATTTGCTATGCTCACAGGTTTCTCTCTTTATCAACTATGAGATGAATTGTGTTTCTTTTATAGAAATGTTCCGAATTATATGCGTGAAAAATTCAAATACTTTACGATTAGACCAAAATCAAGGCCAATACTTTTCTTTCAAGAAGCCCAGCATAAACCCTGCTTCTATATGTTAATTACTTAATCCACTGAAACACCATCAAAGGTAAAATCTCCAAATGTGTTAATTTCCCTGAATGACTATTCATCCTTATCTTGTACAATGAAATTATTTAACAAATTGTAAATGTCTTACTTTACTGAAAGAGACATTTAGCAATATAATTTTTCCAGCTTAAAAAAAATGAATAAGAAATGTATATACATACATTTTTCTTCTTGGTTAAAAAAAACAAGGAAAATGTTGCTGCATGTGACTTCTCAGGATGAAACTTAAGTCAAAGGAAGAAATTCTCATTGATTTTAATAGGGCTGAGATCTCACTCACGTATTTCCCACTGGTTCGATAAAATATTATAGTTTTATTGCTAGCGTTTCTTCACTCACAACCTCATCTTCTACAGCCCCCATATCATTTTCATTTACTACTTTTTCATCCAACCCAATCAGTATTTTTAAAAGATTTCTTTGAGTGATCGGTCAGTGATCTGCATTAATAAATATCCTCCTTTGAAGAGTTTGACCTTGCAAAACATTACACATTTTCTGAGATGTGGTGAGTCCTTAAAGCTAACTGGGAAATGACAAAATGTACAGTCATTATCAGGAAATTGTTAAAACTGAACATACAGACTGAAAGCATGGTTCTTCTTCTATTGTAGACTCAGATGCTGAAAATTTTTCCTGTATGGCTAGTTGATGATTTCAGGATAAACTAAGATGTTAAGTCTACTAAGTACCACTGTGATAGCCTAGTCTGAATTTACATATAGTTAGAATATTTCTTTCATAGATTCACATTTTGATTTGGATGGATCAGTTCTCTTCCTTATATTCCCATTCTCAAATAAAGCTGAATTTGCCACTTACTTACCCATTTCACCTAACACCACAAGTATTAATTAGCTCATATTTGAAAAATGCTTTGAAGATGAAAACTTTGGTATACATGATTTCAACGTGAAATCTGTTACTACTAAAATACACACTTGATATTTTAAATCTTTCCAGCCTTAAGGTACCAGTGTTTTCTGGGAAAGACAGCTTTAAACTTCACTTGGCACTCTGGAATAGCTGTTTTGAAAACCACTCATCTTTAGAAAGCTCACAGTGATGCCTACACACCTTGTCATTTTCAAGGAAATAGAAGTGACTGTTCACATTCCAAAAGAGTTCCAGTATTTTGCTGGGCCAAATTATTTAGAGGATAAGATTACTTGACCAAAGAGTTACTTGACCTCTTATTTGAGTTTGAGTTCACTGCTGAAATCCATTGCTTCTGTGGGTTTCAGGGTGCACTGGACCAGGCCCTAGACATTTGAAGAACTTAAATCTATATGCATAGATGCATGTGTACTGCATTTAGACTACAAAAATAAAGCATTCTACAGCAAATCCTATAACACAAAGAACAATCTTTTGTCATTAGCTTATTCTGTCACTGTGATGATGTGTCTTAAAATAAAAGTTCTATTTATTTATACTGTAAGCTTCCTGAATGTGCAAGGAAATTGTATAAATTCTTCCAGTGTGACAGTTTTAAAAGCAGTTAAGTAATCTTCTGTAATAAACTTGATATGTCTAAAATAATTCTATGAAAATCCTGCTCTTCTCAAAAAAAGATAAAATATTTACAAATGAAATTCAAATAGCTGAACATCAGAGCAAAATCAACGATCTAATTTAAATAAGACAATCTGGTATTATATATTTTATCCACTTCATTGCATTTTCCTTGATTCTCATTTTTACAGTTTGTTCTAAAAGTCCCATCAACTGTCACAGGAATTCCCATGTTGCACTATCAAGATGATAGGTTTGTATGAACCCATAGTAGTTTCAGTACCCAGGTGTCAACGGATGAAATCCTGATCTTTAGCAGGCAGATCCTTTTTCAGTGGGTGGATCACTAAAGTCAAAGGACAGTCCCAAAAAAACTTTTCAGTCAAAAGACAGATTCCAGACAGAACCTTTATTTGTGTGTGTGTGTTTTTCACTTTAAATGAAATGGGCAGAAGCTTAGACAATTTTAATTGCTATGGACGTTAAAGAAATGGAAATGTCTAAAGATTAACAAAAAATAATCTATATTTAACTGGAAAATATTAAGTACATTCCAATGACAGGAATAATTCTTATTTAGGCAACTGTGTTTATTCAATTTGCTATAATATCAAGGAAATTAAGAAGCCAGAAACCAATCACAAAAATAGGGATATTATCATAGTTCTTTCATGTTCAGAAATTATCAACCAGCCCACTTCATTTTTCCCTTCAGTTAAACCCCACCTGGAAATAGCTGCCTCCAGAGGCCTTACAACTTAATATGGCCACCACAATTCTTCAACCTCCAAACTTTTCTAACACAGCTAGAAGATTGTTATTTCCTGACAAGCTTCCCAACTTCTCTACTAATGGTTTTATTTTCTTATGCTACTTCCTTATGTCTCATTTTGGCCTAAATCTAAGCCTTTGCCATCTTTTTCTTTTGACTGCAATTTGTTACTCCCTTTACCAAAGTCTTGATAAGAAGCATCATGGAAGTTAACATTTTGGAAGAATTTATTCAGTTACCTAATGAGCCTACCCATCTTGCTGCCAGTGTGGTGTAGGTTTATATTTGAACTGGTCAGCCTTACATGGTTATTCAGCAAAATACAACATTTGCACAGATTGCTCTATCTACATCAATTAAACAGAGCAGATGATGGAATTGTACTGCTCAAACTGAAACTTGTTTTAAAGTGTAATGGAATATTTATTTTACTAATCATCTTGAGTGTTTTGTAATTTCTGTCTCCTTTTTTGTTATTGCTGATTAAAACATCAATATGTTTTACCAAAACATCATTTTATGTCCGGAATTTCTCCATAAGACCTTTTATATACTCAGTGGCATCTCAGTCTTTCACTTACATTACAGAAATTAACTGCATTAATAACAGAGAACAATAACTTTTGAAAAATTGCCCTAACAAAACTTTTTAAAGTTTTTACCTGTCTTTCTTTGAAAGTGAGTAATTCACCATAAAATATCTAAAATGGACAAATATAATTGCTTAGACCTCATTTAGGGAGACTGAGACACAAAACAATGTAACTGGTTTGACCAGCATTATATTCTTAGCTTGAAATATAATCTATAAGTTAGAATGAAATTTTATCACATTTTATTACATTAATGTTCACAATATAAATTTCTGAAAGAATAAAATAATCTGTTTAATAAAAAACAGAAGGTTGTGATAAAGTATGTTTATTTAAAGGCACTTCTAAGAGTGGAAGTTCTTTGACTTTTGGACTTACATGGGTATACAGATTGCTTGGTCTAAATAGTGAGCTTATGGAGTTGAAATTTTGCCAACTTAATTTGAATTCTGTGTTTTTCAAAATATCCACTGCTGTAGTAGTATCCAATTAAGGAGCTATATTAAATTGCAGACATTAGTGTAGTGCTATCTGTTACTAATTCAACTTTTATGGGCACTATCAGAAAGTTTTATTTCTAACAGGTTGCATATATAAATTACTTATAAATGAAAATTATCTAAGTACTCCTTTTTACAATGCCTTTAACAAGTCTGAAATAAAGAATTGTGTTAAAGGATATAGCCTTTTTCAGTAACTGTCTTTTATAGCTATTTATATAGATTTCTGGACCAATGTGGAATTGATTTAATCATATGGAGATTATATTTGTACAAAAGGTGAACAGCAGTGAAGCAGTACACATATATCATAAGCTATTTTTAATTTCCCTTGCATTTCAGGTCTGGTTCCTTTAGCTATTGAAATACGAATGCCTCAAAGTGCATGTAATACTTTATCCTATTCTTAAGGTAAGGTCACTTGTGTTCAATTAAAAAAAAAAAAAATTACTGTTCTTTTTAAAGCTATTGTAATGAATGTACTCCTGTATTAGCAAAGGACTTAAAGTGCACTGTTTTTTAAAGAACATTTTTCAGACACTACAAATTTAAAGCTATTCTACCAGAATAAAAGAGATAAACTATTGGATAGACAAAGTTTCCAACTTCTATAGCTGAGTAACACTCCGGTAATGAATGCATCAATACTACAGGTTAGATTTAAATGATTAAATAAATTAAAGTGTAGAATATTCATAAGTTGAGGTCCACTAACTGTAACAAGAAGTATCTGTGGTCAGTTCTAGACTGGGAAGAATGCAAAAAGAAACCTTTATACTCAAAGAGGTTTTATGTCTGAACATATAGCTTAATAAAGTGATTAACATTTTCTCCTCTATTTTTCCAGCTTAGACAATCGACTGTTTATCTTTGTATAGCGATTCTCTCTGGTCATCTCTGAGGTCCATGTCTGTGAGTAAGACAGAGCAATTAGGACATAAAACATTTTTCTTTTTTTTAATGACTCAGGATGCTAGTTGTAGTTTACTACCAGGTGGGATGGAATATTGAAGAGGAGACCGTTGGCACATTGGTTGCAAGATACCAATGTCCCATGGCCCAGGAGATTTACAGGGACTCGGTCTTTGCTACTGCAGTTGTCCTCAGATTCAGTGTTTATGTATTCCTCACAACAGCCTTCAGCACCATTTCAGAATCGCAGGTGCACTTTTGGAATACAACTTGCTGTATGCCCAAATGTCATCCCTTGCAGGATCTCCTCAAGCTTTACTGGTGTTGAATGAAAGGCAGAATTGTTATGGCTTCGATGATCATCCCTGCTGCTGCGTGCTTGTTTGGTCCCCATGCTGTTTACCATAACACTTGCCTTTGAGCAGGGGAGAATCAGTGGCAGGCTTTTGCTGAAATGCTTAATTTGACACATAGTTTTGGCTGAAATGCCATGAACTAAATGAAATTTAGTTCAGCATTTGCTGAAATGCTTAGTTTGAGACACAGTGTTGGCTGAAATGCCATGAACTAAATGAAATTTAGTTCACTTTGAGAGTTTGGAGCAAGGATGTTCAATGAGAAGGCACTGAAAGAAGAAGGGCTGTTGCAAGACATGATTAGTAGCTGTGTACAAAGCTATATAAGAACATACATTTATAGGCAATCCATCTGGCAAATAATCTTTAATCTGTATGCAAAAGGGAAAAGGTCATAAATAGAGAATTTAAAGACAGCTGCACTAATTTGCTTGTCCAGAATTTTTTCTCCTGTGAAGTCATAGAATCATAGAATCTCCTGAGTTGGAAGGGACCCACAAGGATCATCGAGTCCAACTCCTGACCCTGTATAGGACAATCTCAAAATTCACACTATGTGATTGAGAGCATTGTCCAAATGTTCCTTGAATATTGTCAGGCTGGGCGCCACGACTACCTCCCTGGGGAGCCTGTTCCAGTGCTCCACCACCCTCTGGGTGAAGAACCTTTCCCTAATATCCAACCTAAACCTCGCCTGGCATATCTTCCTGCCATTCCCTCGGGTCCTATCACTGGTCGCCAGGGAGAAGAGATCGGCACCCGCCCCTCCTTTTCCCCTTGTGAGGAAGCTGTAGACCGTGATGAGGTCTCCCCTGAGTCTCCTCTTCTCCAGGCTGAACAGACCAAGTGACTTCAGCCGTTCCCCATACGGCTTCCCCTCTAAACCCTTCACCATCTTCGTGGCTTTCCTCTGGACACTCTCCAGTAGCTTCACATCCTTTTTATACTGTGGAGCCCAAAACTGCACACAGTACTCAACGTGAGGTCACACCAGTGCAGAGTAGAGCAGGACAATCACTTCCCTCGACCAGCTAGCAATGCAGTGCCCAGGTGTGTGACCTTTGCTGCTCTTTTCAACTTTTTTTACTGCCAAGTGACATTTTGGTTAGGTAGAGGTGAACACATATTGGGTTTATTCAGTAGGGGAAACTTTCAGTCATTAATTCAGTAATTCATCAGAGGAAGGTTGGGGACCTGCAGAGGTTATTGGAATTGGAACAGCTCCAACCTCTGCACATCCCAGCTACACATCTTCGTTAGACATCAAGAATCTCTATTAATTATCATTATTATGCCTTGTCTTATTTTTTTAAATAAGGACTCTCATGATGATGTTTTCTGGTTGCAGTCACTGCTAACGTAAGTACTTTTTAAGTTGCTCTTGTCATTTCAGTGTGGCTTTGTACAGAAAGTTTGAACAACTTCTGGCAATCACTTCAAAACTGGAATGTTTAAATCCATTTTTTGCAGATCCCTGGTTAACAAAAAGAAATCCACAAAAGATGGTTAAGGCACGGAGCTCAAAGCAGAAGAAATTGATGGAATACAATTCTATATTTAGAAACAGCAGTTCAATAATGACCTATCAGTGTTGGTCAGCAGAGGTAGATAATATATTTTCTTTCTCCAAGCAGCTGTTCCCTGCAGTCATTGATGGGTTCCACAGGGTTGTTTACTCTTGGTCATTGTTTCCCAGTTTATATTAATACTGGCTGATCAACAGTAGCTCTCTGAAAGTCCTGGTCTGGTCATGGACCTTGATTCAGAACTGAAATTGTCATGTGGTTTCTTAAGTATCTATATTTGACTTTTTTTTGGGGGGGGGCCCTCTTTGATAGTATTAAATGTCTCCACATTCCCTATAGATAGTGAACTGTATCCCCTGATCTCTGACGGTCCAACAGCCAAAATACAAAAAAAACCCCTACTATTAGAAAAATGGTAAACTACTATGTTTATATATTGCATCTACTCCTTACATACTATATAATTAACTTTCCTGCCTGGTTATTTTAATTGACTAGTTCCTCAGTGAGTATCCTAATCACGTAATCAGGCTCGAGTTATTAGCAGTGCCTTGTGTTCAGTTAATTCTATACATTTCTGAATATATAATATTTCTTGTTGGTTTTTAATACTACTAGCTAGTACCTAATGTCTTCAGCTGCACAGCTATAATAAATTAGACCTGAGGTGTGTATGGCACTGATTTAGCTTATTCTAGGAGGGTAGAAAGGTAAGGAAGTTCTGCTTGTTCTGTGGTCATTTGTAGAAGTGGAGGGAACAAGTGTATTCTTAAACTATTAACTTTCCATTATTTTCAGTTTTGTAGTCTTGTGAAGGTTCTATTTTTGTATCAAGCAATCATAATCATTTCACATTAATATTTTGCCTTTGGTCTGATTAGCACTCCACCTTTGTCTCACAACCAGAACTCCATGACAACTGTCCACACAAGAATATAACTATCCACATCTTCAACATAATCAGAACTCCAGTCCTATTTTTATATAGTCAGAACTCCTCCTGTACCACAGCATACAGAAAACAATCTGTCAAATAGTCATATTACAGTTTCTACAATAAACTTCTATGATAACTAGTAACATAATCAGGGCTTCTTTCCTATAACTGAAGTATTTTGATTGCCATAGTAATTCTTTACCTGTGCAATAATTGTAACATAGCATCAAATACCTGCAACATCATTACTACTTTGGGCAAAGCCAGAGGTGCATTACAGGTCCTCATACTGACACATTTTTATACAAATCCTTAAACAGGAAGACCTCCATTCTTGGCTTAGTCAATGCCATGGCACCACCATACACTGGCCCTGGTTTCTTCTTCAGCCCCTTATTCTTGCATTACTCTGTGAAATCCATTTCTACATAGTTCCATGACAAACGTGTACAAGAGCTCCATGCCTTTCACTAACACACAAATGATTGAAGTATCAGACGTCTATCCCCTGAGGATGGAGGATAACCAAATCTCTGTCAGAGTGATATATCCAAGGCAACCGTATAGAATCACAGAACTATAGAATGGATGATGTTGAAAGGGATCTCTGGATATTTAGTTCACCGCTCCTGTGCAAAACAGGGCCAGCTAGAGCAGGTTGCTCAGGGCCTCCCTGATTCAGGGAAGATGGATACTTCAGAACTTCTCTGAGCATCCTGTTCCAGTGTTCTGGAAACAAATCGAGAGACCTGGAATCATCCCCATCTTGGCCTAAACACTGTTCTTCGACACACAAATTAGTGGTCCATTGCTTATTGTTAGTGCATGCAGACATACATCCACACTCATCTGCAGAAAGCCACTGCATCAGCTCTACAAATAACAAGAGTCAATGGACCTCTCTGATGTACAGAGGAACACAGCTCTGACCAGACAGACTTCTGTTCCTTTATCTTATACAAGGAGCTCCATGTCTGTTACTGCATACATAGACTCAGTGCCTACTCCTGACATAGGCAGGTCCCCTTTCTAACACCTGGTCAGTTTCTACTTAGGCAGAATTGTGGCACGCCTAGAGACAAACAAGAGTACATTTCTGTTGCTGGCACAGGTTTCATGAAAATCACTGTCATGGGAAGTACTCCAAACCCACATTGAGGCAAGTAGCTATTTAAGCACATTTTCTAAGTCTGCAGAGCTACCTAAAAATCTTATACCTACTAAAGCTTAATCTCAGTTTTTGAAAACTACTGGGAACTATCAACATCTCTATATACTTGGGGCTCTTAAAAAAATCAAACATATTTGTATATTAAACACATCTGTGATACCTTGACCTGCATAGCATTGTACCTATGTAGATACATACAAGTATATCTTCTGGTCACTAATACCGGCAGACAGACTAATAGCTAGACTCGAACAAGGCCGTGCCCTCTAGCAATAGCTTTATCTTTTTTTATATCATTTTTGTATATCTGACATATCCGGAATATTTTCCTCTTCACTAATATCAAATGGCTCCATACTCCCTGTGGATGGTAAACTGTATTCCCTTCTCTGACTTTAAGGTTCTTCCCCAACTCAGCTCTTTATTTCTAACATATGGAAGTTTACATGGTCAATTCTGTGATGTCCAGGGTTGCTGTAACCTTTGAACAAATGCATCACTGCATGCAAACCTATGCATGCACAAAGATGCATCTGCATCGCTGACAGGAGTTCACTATCAGATCTATCAGATTTTTGAGACTCTACCATGGACCTGAAGTGTCTAGTTTTCCATCTGTTCCCTTGACCCTTTTTATATAGGTAAGGATAGAGCCAGGACAGCACAACAGTGGCAACCCAGCTTCCAATTTATACAAGACTCTGTGTCCATCATTTACATGACAATGTAAATATGTAATAAGTACCCGACAAAATTAATGGTTTTCCGTATCATCCATTTTTTTGTTCTGCACAGGGATTTTCCTCCCTCTCTACCTTTAGGACATACCAGATCCTGTGTTCCCATCTTTGGGCTCCATTTCCATCTTTGTTGTAACTGGCTTCTGTTGAAATGTTGAACTTGTTGAAACTGGTTCCTTATGTCTGATGCACTCTAGTCTCTATTTCTTACAAAGACAAAACATCATCCCTTGGTCAGGGGTATTTAGGGGTCCATCTCTGTTTCTGAAATAGTCGGCTTCATCTGTGCTTCTGAGAGATGAAATTTTGCCTACAATTCTGACCTACGTAAGATTACAATTTTCACTCCTGACCAGTAGAAGTCTCTATCCCCACCTGGGCCTCTGTGCCCATCTCTGATATAGCAAGATTGTGGACATAGAGATGCATCTCTATGTATGTATTGATGGCAGATACATGTTTGTTCTTTCTACAGTCCCCTAGGGATGCCATGAGTGACTATTTGCCAATAGGACTTGGTACTGCTGATGACCACCCTTTGAACATTGCAGTCCAGTCAATTTCACACCTGCCTTATCATACACTTATCCCATCCACATCTCACCAATCTGGCCTTGCTAGCATCAAACTAAACCTTGACTTCTCTCATCAAGACAATGACCAGCAAGTCCAGTATAGAGGGCTACCAAGACGGTCAGGAGCATATGAAATGTAAGAAGAGGCTGAGAGAAATTATTTTCTTCAGCCTTAGGAAGAAAAGGAAAGGAGAGAGGATACTCCTGTCTTCGACTCCCTGATGAGACGACGTAGAGAAAACAGCCAGATTCTTCTAAGTGGTGCTCAGTGACAGGAAGGGAGATAAAGGACCCAAGTTCTGATTGAATATATGGAAAAAATATTTTTGTTGTGAGTATAGTCTATCACTGACAGGTTTCACGGGAACCTCCACCCTTGCAGTTATTCATGAGAAGACTCTGAGCAACCTGCTTCAGGCAGACCTGCTTTGAGCAGGTAGTTGGACTACATGACCTCTGGAGGGCCCATTCATTCTACATGGTGCCATGATTCTCTGATGTCTGAAGATTCACAGAACTGAGATGATCAAAATCACAATCAAGTTTGTTTTCAGAACCTTGCACATAAGTGTAAGAGTTTTTCATGACCCTGGAAAGACTTATGAACATGCTTTAACTTTACAGAATTTGAACAGTATCATTGACTTTACAGGATTAATTTACAGTGCTCTGAATGAAGTATGAGTATAAATCTGAATAGTTGTCTTACTCCCTCTCCTTGTAAATGCAAATATGTGCTTATTCTTGAAGCATATATATAATCCCCTTTGGACTGTTCTCATTTTTAAATTTTAGTAGTAAATTGCAAGTATTATCAGATAAATCATGAAGCAGTGTGGGGTTTGCAACTTACGGTTCAGTATATTTGGATTATTTCATTCTGCTTTTTGAAGAATTAACAGACTCTTTTATCATTCAGGATATGGGAGAGAAAAGTTGAATAAACAGTTTCAAATTCAACCTCACTGCTTTGCCTTCTGATATGTTTCAGAAAAGAGTGCTTTAATTATGCAGAAGAAACACTTTGAACTTTCATTTTTTTAGAAAAGCTGCAGTTAGATGGAAAGCTGGTATAGTATAGGAAGCTCCACAATAAAAGCAGCACACTAGGTGGCTTTCAACTGAAACTTTGAAACTCCTTCTAAAGTCTGGTATAAAATACTTCCTGACTTTAAGAATTTTTACCTAATGTCTTCCCCCAGTCCTTTCATTTTCCAAGCAAATTTCATTGTTGGAAATCTGATCCAATGGTAAATTCACAGATTTAAAATAGGATTAGACGACTACCATTTTCCTCAGAACTAGAGATGAAGAGCCTAATCAAAGTGTGTTTATTCTGAGTATTTCCCTGGCTGATATCTTAAAATAGTCCTCATGACTTTAACCATAACAAAATTAAATCAATTGGTTTATATGTTACCCATGAGTCCCTGCAGTATTTTTTGTGGTTTTTTTAGTTGGCATAATCATAGATATTGCTTAGTTCTGAAAACTGTTTAAATATAGTTGGAACTATAGAACAGTTTTCTTTAGGATTAGAGATGTAGGTTTTGGGGCTTTGGTATTTTCTATATATTTAACCAAGCCTAGCTTTTTTTTAAAAAAAAAAAAACAAACCAAACACAAAAAAAACCCCATTTCGGAATTCTTGTTAATATACAGCACACTCATTATTTTCTTCCCTAGCAATTTTGAATTCAAATCGAGCATTTTTCCAATTTTTCCAATAATGGCAAGTCATTTCTATGGAACAGTTGTCTCCTGCATCTGTGCATCCTTTTATTGCTAGCTGAAACTTTCAGAGTTATTCCCTCAGTCAGATGACTATATTTCAACTATGACCTATTTATCCATCTTCTTTCAAGATCTGAATGTTCTCTCTCCCATCTTCATTCATGACACATTTGTATGTTTATGTAACACATTGATGGGGGTGCAGATGTCGGGTTTAATTCTTCCTTCTTTTGCTGAGCCAAACAGCCCCCTCTGTACTATGCTCAAGCAACACCTTTGGAAGCAGAGACACCTGGGTGTTTTTTCAGTTGCTGATTTAGTACCAAGTAAGCAGCTGAAACAGATGACTGGCTGCATATAGATGTATAATAAAATAATGAAGGCTTTAGAAGCTGTTAAAACGTGATAGTGATAACAATGACATGATTATACAGGACAGTGGTTTTACAATGCTGAACAGATACTGTGCAATGTGGAGCATTCTCTCCCCTAAATAATGGCACCTGAAAATATGTAGGGAGGCATTCCACATTCTGCAGGACAAGGCCACTATGGTGAGATATGGTCTCTAGCTGTTAACAGTCCCAAAAAACACAAGAATGCTGTCCTTTATTCTGAGAACAAAAGAGACAAGGGGAATGCAAGTTCCTTTCACATCTTATGCTGAAACACATTAGAGATGTTTGAGATCTAGTTCTGGCAATTAGACTAAACTGTGCTTCCTAACAGACATAATTAAACTGGCTAGAGAAAGGAGATTTCTTTCTAGGCTAAAAATATACATTAATAGTTCTGTTGACAGCACTTAAAATATGATCTATCACTGGGCTTGAGTATACAAAACTGTAAGCCTGTGAGTATTCCCACATGCTTGAGGTTCTTCATATGCCTAGGGGCCTAGATAATTCATGGGCCAAAGCATGATGCTGGATCATGCCCAAATAGCTTAATTAACTATTCTAAAAATACTTATCATCAAAAAATTAAGAACTAAAATCAAAACACTAACACCATTTGTATCAGACAGAAAATCAATAGCTTTATCTACCACTATCAGCTTCCAACAGTCTCCTCCCAATTTTCCCTTACTTCTCCCAGCCACTATCTCACAACTGCCCCTCACCCGTCCAGCCTTTGAAACTGCCACTGACTTTCCCAGATCTCTCAATGACCCCCTCACCTTCCTTTACCCTCGCAGCTCCTCAAACGGCATTCTTCTTTTCAGCCCTGATATCATACCTCTGCTAACCAAATTCCCAGCTCTTTCTTCATCTCTTCCAGAACCAGCTCATTCACCTCTCAAAAACTAAATTTAGCCTGTGTTTCTGATGAGCACTGAGCTTGTTCTGTGTCAATGTTTTGAGCAAATGCTGCCTTAGGTGGCCTGTCCAATATTACTCAAACCAAGGTGTCCTGGTTTCAGCTGGGATAAAGTTAATTTTCTTCCTAGTAGCTGGTATGGGGCTATGTTTTGGATAAAGTACACCTCGAAGTGTCTGTGGCTGTGGATAAGTCCATGCTGCAGCAGGTACACCTTGAAGCATCAGTGGCTGTGCATGAGGTCATGCTGGAGCACCTCAAAGTGTGTGGCCATGGATAAGGCCACGACAGAGCAGGTACACCCCTCGAGTGATTGCAGCCCTGGGTAAGGACGTATTGGAGCAGGTTTACTTCTGAAGGGACTGTGGCTGTGGGTAAGGCCACGCTGGAGCAGGTGTATCTCTGAAGGCATTGTGGCCCATGGAGAAGGCCATGATGGAACAGGTGCACCTCAAAGTGACTGTGGCTGTGGATAAGTCTATGCCACAGCACGTATACCCCTGGAGAGACTGTGGCTCACAGATAAGGCTCCACTTGGAGTCCCCTAAGGGACTGCAGTCTGTGGACAAGTCCAAGCTGGAGCAGGGGCAAGGGGAGGAGTTCAATGCAATGTTAAACCCAACGGTCTGGTCCAAAGGGGCCAGGGGTGGAGACTGTAATGGAAATACCTTTAAATTGTTGTAACCCATGATTTGAGTTGCATGTTATGGGAATTACTATAACAGGAACCACATGAACCAGTAGAGGACAAGCCTTACAAGAAGCAGTGCAACTTCACCAGTGACCTGACCTGAGCTGGCTTTGGTGCCTGATAACTGCACACAGCACACCACCTCTCCTGGCCTGAGTGACCACCATAACGGATGGAGCCCAAAGTCATGGACTAAATGAACTCAATGGACATTTGTGGACATTTGTGGACATTTTCCAGACGTTTCATAGGGGTGGTCCACAGACTAAGGGAATGATACCTCTGTATTATATCAAAGGATGGGAAGGGGACTGGTGGTTAATGAGGTTGTATTGGATAGTGTGAGACCTGAGCATGACGTAAATGGTATGAAATAAGGGGTGGAGACTATGCTGGTTTTGGCTGGTATAGAGTTAATTTTCTTCACAGTAGCTAGTATGGGGCTATGTTTTGGATTTGTGTTGAAATAATGTTGATAACACAGGGATGTTTTCATTACTCCTGAGCAATGCTTACACAGAGTCAAGGCCTTTTCTGCTTCTCACACCACCCCACCAGCAAGTAAGCTGGGGGTGCACAAGAAGTTGGGAGGGGACACAGCTGGGACAGCTGACCCCAACTGACCAAAGAGATATTCCGTGCCATATGATGTCATGCTCGGCATATAAAGCTGAGGGAAAAAGAAGTAAGGGGGGACATTGGGAGTGACGGCATTTGTATTCCCAAGTAACTGTTAGGTGTGATGGAGCCCTGCTTTCCTGGAGATGGCTGGACACCTGCCTGCCGATGGGAAGTAGTCAATGAATTCCTTGTCTTGCTTTGCTTGCGTGCACGGCTTTTACTTTACCTATTAAACTGTCTTTATCTCAAGCCACGAGTTCTCTCACTTTTACTCTTCCAATTCTCTCCCCGGTATCCCCAGAGTGGGGAGTAAGCAAGTGGCTGTGTGGGGCTTAGTTGCCAGCTGGGGTTAAACCATGACACAAGGTTTTGTAGCTGATAAAGAAAGACTGGTGAACAGAAAAGACAAAAACAAAGGAGATAGAGAGAAGAATAAGAGAGAGGAAAAGTATATATTTTTTCAAACAGATACTAAATAAGATATTATGTAATAATCCCAAACTTTTTAGTTTATTGGGATACTGATGAATAAGTAAACAACCCAGGCTTTTCCTGAGATTCTTCTATTAAAATAAGACACCCATAATGCACAGGTATGTACTATTACTTTTGTATGTTTTCTCACAGTCCTGACTGTAACAGTCTTTTTAGTTACAGTGCCTTATCAGCAGCATTCATCCAATCCTATAAAATTTTGACTTTTTGATATTGAGGAGTTGTCTGATATTTGGAAAGTGATGTTGCTGTCTGGGGCTGCATCAAGTTTGATGACACTAATATGACTCTTAGGGTTTTAGACTAGTTTGCTTCTGTCTTAATATAATTAATTGAATCTTAGAGGTTAAAATTTTTGTCTTGTATAGTTTACATTTCTCTGTCAAATCATTTAGAATACAAGGTTTAGACAACATTTTGGGGGAGTAAGGTTTTCCCTCTGAGCTCTGTTTTTCTTTCTTTTAGCAAACTATGAAGCTTTTTCACATATTTTGAGAGGTCATGGTCTAAGTAAGTCATTCTGATTCATTGTTTGTCTCAGCCTTAACTTCCTTTCTACTGTTTCTTTTTTAGCCATTCCTAAGTCCATTCAATCACTGAAAAAATCTGGACTGTTGACTTCTTAGTCTAAGCTAAATAACTAAATCTAAGCAACAAATAATTTAAGGAAAATGTGTCAATGTTTGATGGACAAAACTAAGAAGCAATTGTGAAGATTTTCTTCTCTAAGTAGTTTAGAAGTAGAAATAGGAATATGTGAAAATGAGAAGAGGAAAGCTTTACTTAACTAGAGTGGAAACAGTGACATTTCTTCACTGGACAATAGCCAGCCAAGTGAAAATGAGCCTTCTCCAATACTTGTGACAATTACAATTGCAATTTGACAAGTCCTGNTGACGCCTGCTCAGGGATAAAAGCTGGGAGGCAGGAGGAGGCGGGGGGCATTCCTGGTTTGGGACGTGTGTCTGTGTCCTGGGGAGCAGCCGCGGCACGTGCTGGGCCCTGCTTCCCGGGAGGGGGCTGGGCGTCGCTGTGGGGAGAGGTGGGGAGGGGGGTCCGGGTTGTCCTTTCCCTTTTGTTTCCGCCCGTGGCCTTTGTTTTATTAAACTGCCTTTGTCCTGACCCAGGAGGTTTCTTTCCACCTCATTTTCTCCCCCTGCCCTGCTGAGGAGGGGAGTGACAGAGCGGCTGGGTGGCACCTGGTGTCCAGCCAGGGTCAAAGCACCACACCTGGAAAATGCAATCAATTCTCATTAGGGGAAATAATCCCCTTATCACTCTGGGGAAAAATGAAAAGCGGGTACTTCTTATGGCTGCTCTGATGTTACTTTCCACCCCTGCTTTGCCAAATTGCCATAAGTTAGAAGATACATTCTTGTTGGTATCACAGCATAACATCCATACCTTCATAGCAGTTCCTCTGCATGGGTGCTCCCTTAGCTTTAGTCCTATATACAGTCCCACCCATTTCTCATATCATCATCTCCATAAAATGGAGTCCAGTTGTCTTATCCTGACTCTGTTCCATTTGTGTTCTTCTGTAGCCTTGGACTTCCACACCTCCCACTTTTTACTTATTAGCTCTTCATGTTTCTTCAAATCTGAGTCTGTGGTTTCAGCAATTTGTTTTCTCACATTCAGTGAGTCCAGAATAATGTGAGGTCCTATTAGAGATCTACCAATCCTGGAAGGCAGACAAGCGGCAGAAATTTATTTAGTATCACAAAATAGCTTTTTTTAAAGACAAACTAGAATTTAGTAGTCAACTGCAAGACAATATCTAGGTATTGGAGGAAAATTTGTGAAGAATGTTTCATATACTTGCCAGGTGGCAGTATTAACTGAGGTGTCAACATTTTCTTTTGTGTTTAATAGCCAGTTCTTAAAACAGCATCATGATACATCAGTGATAGGTTTGGGGGGGTTTTTTTCCAATTTTATTTATGTATTTTTATATTTGGTTATTCAAGATCTCTTCATTTCTCTTCTTTCTTTTTTTAGTCACTGAGTTAATACCCAGTTCATAGGCTGATATTCCGTGAGATTTCTCTCATATCAAGCTCTATAGTTTACTTGACCAATTCTCTTCTTGTCAGAATTCAGAAAAGAAATTAAAATCTTCAGGCATAGTAGGTACAGAAAACAGTAAGTCTAACTGAGCCAAACATACTTTTCCCAAAAGTACAGATTTTATTTTTTTTAGATTCCATGCAATAGGTCACTTGGGTCAAATACTCACTTGTAACTTGGCAGACTCAAGGATGCCATGAACTAAAACAGGTTCAGACACCTGGCTGGGATTCACATTGCCAGATGTAAAGTCTGTAATGTAAATATCTACGTCTGAGTGAGTTATGTTCCTTCATAGTTTGACTGGGAATAAGCTTTTATAGTTTAACTGGGAAAAAGAACATGTCAAAGGCGGGTTTCATCTCGTTGCAAAGTACCTGCCTAAAATAGATCAGATGAATAAATGCTCTGTAGGTGTCTAAAGTTAGATGATGCAAATCATGCCCTGATTCATTAGGAGACATGAGTAAGCTGTGGACTGCCCATTAACTCAGCTGTAATTTAGCCAGGTGCTTGTCTGACTGAAAGAGAGAAAAATTGGATGTTTTTGAAAACGAAGTCCTAATATGGCCAGATGAAGTAATATTTAAGCAACAGCAAGCAGAAAAGATGGTTGCACATACAGATGAGACAAGACAGTATCATTAGATGTTAGATTGCCTATTAGCTTAGACACAGTTAAAGTGAATTTTTAGCTCAGTTTGGATTGTCTTATTGTTTAGGCAGCTTTTGGACTTACTCTCATTTTGCCTATACTATTTTACCCATCCTTAATTCAGTCTCTGTCAGCAATCAGCATGCATCACTTCTTTTTTGGAACAGGAATCTATCAACTTATAGCTTGGTCACAAGAACGACCATCTCCATTTAGCCCAGTGTTCATTCCTGTTTTTATTGTACAGAGGCTTCTGATTATCCTTAATTATTATGTAATAAGATTATAATAATAACATTGTATCTTTATGGCAGCAAGCATCATGTTTACTGCTCTTCTTGTATCTTACATAAACGAGGAGAAAGCCTTTGAATTTGTATTTGTTCTTTGAATTTGTACTTGTTCTTTGAATTTGTACTTGTTATTCTGTTTCTTTTCATTCTTTAGATTAGTATTCAGTAACTCTTCACTTTTTAAATGTTATTTGCTGCATCTAGAAACAAAAACAGACTCTCTGCTGACATATATTCCCCTTGTGATAGGCTTTTCATAATGAACTATTATCCATAAAATGGACACAGGCCTCAGTTTCACATTATAGGAAGGAGACAAATGAAAAATAGGGTTTTGTTCATAAGACAGTGTTAAAAGCAGTTACAGTATTTTTTTATTGGAACATGGGAAAAAATTCATTAAAAACCACTCCACAGAGTACACTCACATATCAGTTTTGGAAATCAACAACCAAATATAACTGTGTGTAGATGGAAAACAAAATCCAAGTTATTTTAATGTAGAAGATTACTGTTGGGATCATTTTAGGAGTCTGTCTTTGTCAACATTAAAAAATGTACTTTTAATATGTTGTTTATCAGCTTAATGATACTACTGGGTCTGTCAAAAAAGCAAAAATGTCAAATAGGCTTCAAACATAAGATGCTAGTACTTTGTAATTTTTTTAAATTTTCATTTATTCTGCTATTGTTCTTTAATCCTTCTTTTGATGTTAGTAAGCTTCTCTCTCACCTTAAAAAAAGGAAATGTCTTTTGTGAATTAGTCACTGGTAACTAAGAAGTGGACTGTAGCCGCCCAACCTGATGGGCAATACAATGGCAACTGGCAAGATTGCCAACAAATCTATATACATAATGTAATATTAATGTGATTCTGCAGTGTATAACCCCAACTGAAGGTTGGGAAGGCCTAAAATAAATTTAAAAAAAACAATGAGTCAAAACAACAAAACCTTCTGCATAGTGGGACTGACTGAGAACAGATGAATTATTTTTACATTATTTTGTAAAAGAAGTAGATTAGCTCTACTTCTTACTGTCCTACTGCTTCCTAAATAATTGGGCATCAGTTCTGTGATGATTTAAATAATTTTACATCGTGAAACAGAACTATGTGTTCATATTTCATGAAGTTAAACATGTTTCAGCAACATATCATTAGATAGTAATCCTTCTCCAATCCATTCATCATAGATTATAAAATAACAGTATGATCAGATGTTACAGCTTAGTTTTACTTGCCACAGATGAGCTGAATTACATTAGTAGGTAGGTTATCAGCTGTCTGCAATGGCTAACAGTCCCCTTTAAGCTTGAGCACTCAAAAGTTGGAATGAGGGTTTCATATGAAATTTTAGCATTTTAAATTTTAATTAAAACTTAGCAAACCATCCATAAAACATCACACCAGGAACAATCACTTAGAGTGAATCTGAAATGAAAAGTAGTCCATAAGATTTAAAAAGCAGGTAAATAAAACTAATGTTAGCTTTGTATTTTCGCTGCTTTTAACCTTTGAGTAGAATCTGTCTTTGTCTGCTTCTTTTAATACTTAATCACTCTGAATCGTGGTTTATTTGTCATTTGAGTTTGTCTGACTTTAAATTGCAGAACAGCGACACTGTACAATCTATTGGCTACTTAAATGCAGCTTTTTCATTTTTCTTCTTTATAGTTTAAGAATGAACAATTAGAGATAATGTATAGGCTAATGATCCCCGCTTTGTATAGCCTAATGATCCCTGCTTTAAAACTTGTAATTTGCTTTCCCTTTCTCTTATTGGTGGATGGGCTGGATTTTCAAAAGTGTACATGTGATTTAAAACCTTTAATCCTACTGACTTTGCATTCTATGTCATTGTTTAGTATTCTTCATGTTTCAATCAAATTAGGGCTAGAACAATAGGAAAAGACATGATGAGTTCATGATAGATTATGTATTTTAAAGTATTTGCTGGCATCATAATAAAATATATCTACATATCTCTAAAATAACATGCCTTATCATGTGTTTGTGCTAAACCGCTGCATCGGTTTGATATTTCAGGAGTCAAAAGTACTGTGTTTTGATTGCCTCCATAGTCTATTGCTCTGAAAAAATTATGTCCCATTCTTAAAAAAAATCAGTGGATTAAATCCATCCTTCTGAATTTATATTTAAAGTGTGTTTAGGTTAAATTGCTACAACATAATTTTCTTTTCTATTTCATGGAAAAACTACACTTGACCTGGAAAAAAAGAATTAGCATATTTCATCCAGAGAACATTATCATTGTCTCAGATGAGTCTTACTGAACCTAGAGAAAACAATGGCAATGTCTCTGGGAAGAAAATGGCCACTGAGGGGGAAAAAAAAAATCTTGAAAAACAAAACATAAAGGTTGCAAGAATAAAATAAGGTTAATATGAAACTCAGAAAAAAACTATGGATTGGTAGAATGTAAAATTCTTCTGGCATGGATGTTTGCAAGATGGAAAGTGCTGATTTAGATTTGGTACAGGATCATGTTCAGACTACTTCTAGTTATGCAAAAAAAGATTGACAGTTCCCAAGTGTCTTTACTTCTAGGAATTTGTTTGAAAATGGAAAGCAGGAGAATGGCTTTCATTACTAGAAGCCATGCTGCAAGAATGATTACAAATAAGAATTTCAAATAGGTTATTAACTCAGTCCCTACTATTAGTTCCACTCGTGCATTATAGAGTCACAGTTTTAACCTGGGAGTCAATGTGAACAGGAAAAAAAAAGGAGAAAAAAGTAGAAAAGAAGAAAATCCAAAACAAATCTAAGAGTACACTAAGAATTAGTCAGAAGTATCCCACTATGTTTTTTAAAGTAATTACTGAGGACATATGCCACTCTCCATGCTTCTGTCGTTCATAAGCCTTGGATAGAAAAACTCTGAAAAACTAGCTCAGATCAGCAGCACAGTTTTGGTGCACACATCCACATGACCTTCACTTATCATTTGACAGTTTATTTTGAAAAGTTGTTTTAGCGTGTACAAACTAGATTTCTTTCTGAGGGAATTAAAATGGAAGATCTAATTTGGTGTGCACAACACTCTCGTCTCTAATAAAGATGTAATGGTGCAAACTGGTGATTAGTCTTTCAGACAACTTCAGAGTATGCACATGGTAGGAACGTTCAGCCCAGAAGACCTGAATAAGTGTAATTCAAAATAAAATGTAGGGGCCACTGCCATAACTGTTGCTATTTGCTCATCTGCTCCTTTTGCACCCAGTTTGCTCCTCTGTAGACACAGCCATTAACACCCACCCTGTGTCACATTCTCTATTCACTAGGAGAGCAGTTCAAAAAGTACAAGGAAATAGCTTAAGCATTCAGACATTCACAGCTAGGGCAGGTTAACTGTATGGATGGATCTGTCTACCTTAATGTCTATTTCTGCCATGTCTTAAAAAGTTAGAAAAGATTATGTCAGATAAGGAAGACCTGTGAGTTTTGGGTCTCAGGTCTCTCATTTCCCTAAAGACCCGAGTTTTGTTTCCTTGTTTGTTTTCTTGCAGTGTTTTTATATATTTTTGTCAGGCATTTGCTTGCTTGCTTTTCTGTTTCACAGTTACATCTGATATATCAAGACTTGTGTGGGAGATGTGCGCTGTACATTTTTATTGTTTGCAACATGTGGCAGATCCTCTCCACAACCATGTAGCATTAACCATTCCTGACATCTGTATTAAATTCTGTGGGACCTGAGCATGACCCAAATGGTATGGAATAAGGGGTGGAGGTTGTACTGGGTCTGGCTGAGGGGGAGCTGGTTTCCCCCTGGCAGCCTGCTGTGCTCTGTGTTGGTGGCTGGAGGTGGCACCAGTGTTTTGGCTGTTGCCAGGCGGTGCTTGCACAGCCCCGGGGCTGCCTCTCCGACATTCCCCCCCCAGTACCCGACCCCGNGCTGGGCGTCGCTGTGGTGGGAGGTGGGGAGGGGGGTCTTTGTGTTCCTTTCCCTTTTGTTTCTGCAGGCAGCCTTTGCTTTTATTAAACTGCCTTTATCTTGACCCATGAGGGGTTTTTTTAATCTCATTTTCTCCCCCTGCCCTGCTAAGGAGGGGAGTGATAGAGCAGCTTGGTGGCACCCGGTGTCCAGCCGGGGTCAAACCACCGCAGTTGCCCAGAGAAGTGGTAGAGTCTCCCGCCTTGGAGATACTCAAAGGCCACCTGGACATGGTCCTGGGCTCTACATGGCCCTGCTGTAGCAGGGGGGTTGGACCAGATGGCCTCCAGAGGTCCTTCCTAACCTCAACCACTGGTCTGGCTAGCTCAGGAAGACAGTATCTCTATTAACTCAAGGAAGACTATTTAAACAACCAGTCGATCCACTTAACTGATATAGCCAGCTGATCCACTGATACAGCTGTCTGTCTAAAATAAAGGGTAGTCTCTCTCCTCTGTGTATTCAGATAGATTCAGCTTTCTTTGCAACAATCAAGTGCTCCTGATTCAGGTTCTTCCCTGAGCTTGCCCAGAGCATGGTCCCTGTCATTCTCCTCTGAGCCTTCTCCCATTGTAGAGATTTGTTGATTGATCACAATAGTTTCAGTAAATATGCCCTGGAAAAAAAAGTATTTTGCAATAGTTTAGACCATTGAAACCACAAAGGAAACAGGTGTAAGAACGGACAATGGGACAAATACCTGAAAAGAAAACTCTAGTACATGTTATAGAGATGTGTTTATTTTTAAGTAGACAAGAGATTTAAATACAAAAACAAACAAACAAACAAAACCTGTCATGAGGATTATTATCGTGTTCTGTTAACATTTTTTCCAAAAACTCAGATATCAATATAATGGCCATAAACAACTAAATTTTTTTCAGACTGGAAAAATTCTCTTTTGCATCTGACAATGATTTACAGCAAAACTGGAAGACCTCAGGCCACCTTGCAAATTCTATCATGTCTAAAAATTAGGGTTTAGGACTGAAAGGGGTTCCCCATTTAAAACTGGTATATTACAACTTTATTTGTGGGCTCCATTTTTGTACTCTTGTAGAGCCTTACTGAAATTTCCACAGCATTTCACAGAATCATGATGGCCAATACACATAACTTCTTTTGCAAGCTTATAAATTTAATTTGTGGGAAATGACAATATGCTTAATGGACTATAGCTTTGGAATGTACATGAATACATAAAGCATTAGATATGGCAGTGGAATACAGGTAAATCATTCATCTTCCATTTATGAGCTAGATTAACATGAAAAATTACTCAGAGTTTTGCCCCACATTTCTTTTAACCTCTTTTCAGGTTTCTAAAATCTGTCTGTTTTCACCATTTTTCCACCCCATTCTGCTAGGTAGAAATATTAAAATAGTAATAAAAATCATTTTGAAAGTCAATAGAACACATTGAACACAGAAGGTCACCTAGGTGCTTTAGAAATTTCCTCGTTTAGTCTATGTCTTCTCTATAGATTGAGTTTGTGTTTGAAATAGAATGGGATATTTGTCCCTAACAAGTCCCACCCCCTTTTTGTGTATTAAACTTTTTGATGCCAAAGTCTTTATAAACTGCTGTCATTATCCACTATGTATGGTTGATAAGATCAAATCAATAGTCTTTGGAGATTTCTAATCATTATTACCCTCCTTTTAGTCATGTCATGTTATCCATAATGTCTACAGAGCAGAACAGACTTTGATTTAATGTTTTATTCAAAGGACAAATCCTTCAGCATGATAACAGTCCCTAATGCAGGGCAGATATTGGTAGATGTAAAATGTCCAGTTTATTGCAGGCTATGATGTGGATTTACTTTGACCCTTTCAGCCTGGAGATGAAAGAGCTTTCTATTAATGGTCAGTTACAAAACTCACAGTAGTATGAGTGTTTTTGACATCCTTTCTTACTGTGATTATTGATTATATATCCATGCAACTGCTTTACCATCTACGCTCTGTTGGCATTGTAAAAGTATGTTATTCTCTTTTGCTCTCTCAGTGAGATATATATTAATAAATATAGCACATTTATTGTTTTCCTAATATTTTACCTACCCCATTTCATTACATTTTTTCTCTAAATGTGTGAAGAGTACAGGTCACAGAACCAACAGATATAGAACTCACTAATTTAAGGAGAGAAATGAAGTGTAGATGTAGTGGTCATCAATATGGCTGTGACCATGAGACCTCTAAACTCTGAGATGTTTGTATTCACTTTAATGGGAGCAGAGTAGGCCCTAAGTAGAGGAATTTATGAATGTTCTCCCAAATGTGCTGTTCTATTCAATGAGATTACTCAGTAAAGTCCTGCTGCTGCTAGTGAAGTTTTAGACCTTTGTATTGGAAAGTCTTACTGCACTCAGATCTGAACTGCCAAAGCACATCCTTAACATTGGGAAGACAATTCATGACTCTGGCTTTGGTAAAATGATTTACATTCTGAAAGAGGAGCAAACCATTTCCATATTGGATTCACAGTTCTTGATCGGTTGAAAGGTTCCCATGCAAGAACTGTATCAAATGGAGAACTGGAAATTTATAAAATGTCAAAGTCCGATTTTACTTGTATGACTGATGGGATGTCCCATTTGCTTCAGTAGCAGAAACATTATTGTGATTACTAATTTGGCCCATCCCATGAGTAACACAGCAACAACTAAGAACCAGCACTTGGAATTCCAGTTTAAACAGAGCAAGACACTCATCCAATGTTCTTACCCGCAAGAAAATTTAGCTTAAGTAAATGACACTGTCACCAGACTGCAGAGCTACTACTATCAAAATAGTGCACATAAGTAGTTCATAATATGCCTACAATTTCATGAGACATTTAAAGGAATTGATTGCAAATAACTATATTTTAGTGTAGCTAACATACTGCCATGGTTTAGCCCCAGCCGGCAACTAAGCACCACACAGCTGCTCGCTCACTCCCCGCTCCGTGGGGATGGGGGAGAGGATTGGAAGGGCAAAAATAAGAAAACTCGTGGGTTGAGATGAAGACAGTTTAATAGGTAAAGCAAAATCCACAGATGCAAGCAAAGCAAGACAAGGAATTCATTGACTACTTCCCACGGGTAGGCAGGTGCTCAGCCATCTCCAGGAAAGCAGGGCTCCATCACACCTAATGGTGACTTGGGAAGACCAACACCATCACACCAAACGTCCCCCCCTCCTTCTTCTTCTCCCAGCTTTATATGCTGAGCGTGACGTCATATGGTATGGAATATTCCTTTGGTCAGTTGGGGTCAGCTGTCCCAGCTGTGTCCCCTCCCAGCTTCTTGTGCACCCCCAGCCTGCTTGCTGGTGGGGTGGGGTGAGAAGCAGCAAAGGCCTTGACTCTGTGTAAGCACTGCCCAGCAATAATGAAAAAATCCCTGTGTTATCAACATTATTTCAGCACAAATCCAAAACATAGGCCCATACTAGCTGCTATGAAGAAAATTAACTCTATCCCAGCCAAAACCAGCACTCAGATAGCATCTGTAACATCTGTGTTAACCTTGACATATTGATTTTTATCACAAATTCCATAGCTACTATCTCTCCATCATCCAGTTCTGACATGCTCCTGCATGAACCTCAGCCTCAGCTTCCTTGCTATTAATTCAGACAACAGGGGCAGTGTACCGGGTCTGGCCGAGGGGGAGCTGGTTTCCCCCCGGCAGCCTGCTGTGCTCTGTGCCGGTGGCTGGAGGCGGCACCAGTGCCTGGCTGTGGCCGGGCGGTGCCTGCCCAGCCCCGGGGCTGCCTCTCCAACATTCCCCCCCCACCCCCGCTGTGGGCTGGGGCTGGGCGGGATCTGGGGAGGGGGCGGCCGGGACAGCCGGCCCGGGCTGAGCGGGGCTGTTCCGTACCGTGTGACGCCTGCTCAGGGATAACAGCTGGGAGGCAGGAGGCAGCGGGGGGCATTCCTGGTTTGGGACGTGTGTCTGTGTCCTGGGGAGCAGCCGCGGCACGTGCTGGGCCCTGCTTCCCGGGAGGGGGCTGGGCGTCGCTGTGGGGAGAGGTGGGGAGGGGGGTCCGGGTTGTCCTTTCCCTTTTGTTTCCGCCCGTGGCCTTTGTTTTATTAAACTGCCTTTGTCCTGACCCAGGAGGTTTCTTTCCACCTCATTTTCTCCCCCTGCCCTGCTGAGGAGGGGAGTGACAGAGCGGCTGGGTGGCACCCGGTGTCCAGCCGGGGTCAAACCACCACACGCAGCATAAGAGGTGATAAACTACAAACTGCTACTACAAACTGCTATAAATCTCACAGATCAGCAAAGTCAGTAAACATCTGAAAAACATCAAAAAGGGTGTGATGTACAGCCAGGCCATTAAAACATTGCTTGAGATACCCAGCTCATCTGAGTAAAAGATAACTACACCACTACACTGTTCTCCAGGCTGTATCTTTGAATGACCTCCCAAAGAAATATATGGAAACTTAGTACACTACAAGCAAAACACATCACCCCTAGTAATCACATACCACCATTACCCAAAACAAATTCTAAAAGTTATTAAAGATATGTTATTCATATCTTGAAATACATTTTCACGTCTGCCCTACTATGTTTCAAATGGCACCCCCCAGAGCACCATGTCGTCATGGTCAAGTCATGTCAAGGACACCTATGCAGGTGAAGCTGAACAACCACAGTACACTAAGATGAGCTCAAACTGATAAACCAAATAATTAGCCCTAAGTGAGCAATTTTTTTTCACAAAACCACCACTTACCAAGCTTTCACAATCCTGATTCTTAAGAGAGAGTTTCAAAGCTCCTTTCTGAATGCACAAATCTATTGAATACCCTCAGTTATGGACTCAGGATATAGGATCTTCTCTATGCCGTACTTTTCCCACCCCAGGCCAACCCTGCAGTGTTGCAAGTGGGGTGGGTTTATGTCTGTTTCTCTCTCTTGTATATAACCTTAACATGTCTTTTCTTTGTATTACTATCACCCTTCCACTGCATTACAGGTGCCGATCCTCCTTTCTACTCAACTGTCCAGTAGAGAAACAGTATATTAAACTTAGAGCAACTTTTATCTCACTTCAAAAGTTGCTGCTTCTGTTTCAAAGCAGACTACAGGCATGTGAACCTAGGAAGTCACCTGCTTTTTTTTTCCAGTTATGTAAATTGATCTAATACAGGATCTGTTTTACCTGTATCCTCATACCATCATAGGTGTGCATCACAGTGAACACTGACTCTGGCATCATTCATTTTAAAGGTAAGTATATTTCATTCTTAATATTAAACTTCAGCAAAACTGGTTTTGGAATATAGAAAGCTCTACTCTTTGTCTGTATGGATTTTGGCCCATAACTACCATTCTCTTTCTTGTCTTACCACTGACTGTATTGCTAGTGAAAGTTCAAGTCAGGTTCTTGGGAATTTCATGCCTCCTCAGAAATGACATTAATCTATAATTTTAGTAGAGAAATGTGACAAAAATAAACCCCAAGGTCCAAGCACTTCAGTTTAAGGCTTCTGCCCCCTCAGCATGTTCTGTGCTGCTGTGCATCTGTCCTCCCTCAAATTTATAAAAGATTTTTTCCTTAATGTAAACACTTTCCTGGTTATTTTGGGGCTGGGGATTGGATAAAAACATAATGAAGCTGCTGAGTAAAACAGCTGGCCTCATTAATGACAAATGTAAGTTAAAAAAAAAAAGAACCAACAGCTGACTTCTATGATGGAGAAAATAGAACAATAGACATTAATGCACAAAACAGAGCCCATAAACTAAGAGATCGTAGAAGATGAGCTTTGCTATCCAAGTAATTTCACAGAGTTTCACAGCAATTAAGGTTAGCTTTTGATTGGTTTTGTGGTATCTGTGTCTGCATTGATTTTTGGAGAGCGGGAACAAAGAGAAAAGGATTTGGGTTTGTTCCTATGGGGAAGTTTAGAGACAGAATTACTCTGACTAAACTGGTGGTTGGAGGGAAGCTTGTAGCTCATTCCTAAAACACAGTGCAATGCCCTGCTGAAACTAAAAACCTCTGGGAATGTGGATATCACCACATTTCAGCCCTGTTCACAAACTGACTGTAAATGAAGTATTTCATTTCCTTCTGCTTGGAGTCATATAAGTTATGTTATTTTGGGCCCCATCACAGTTGGAGTTGGGCTACGTATTGTCATGAGGAGCTCATTAGACTGGTAGGTTTAACATCTTCTGTTTTGCAGAAATAATACAAAAATGGCATGGGAGTTCTATATGAATGAATTAGTCAGGACAGTAGGAACTTATGTCCCAAACTCAATTTGTTTTTCTTCCTGTCACAGAATTGAACACCAAAATAAGATGATGTCACATTTCCAGAATAACACCAGCTCCCCATTAACAGTGTAAAGAAGCACTGCAACAAGTGTTCAAGGCCCATGTATAAAATCTGTCCTTCTGATGTCTCCTCCAATCCTTTTTTTTGCTGTGATTTATGCTCCCAGATTTGCATGAGCTTTACTATGTGAAGCTTTTATAAGGCTGTGGTGGGAGTTGATTCTTTGGGTATCATACAGACAGAGATATGGGGTCGTTTGAATTACAACTATCTCAGGGCAGGAAGGGAGAAAACCCAAAAACAAACAGAGAGAGAATTAATAGCTTGACCATGAGACCATGAAGACTGGGAAAATTTTAGTATTACACCAGGAACCCCATCATCACTTTCTCTTTATAGTGGAAATAATTAACAAGGTCCCAATTTTCAGTTAATTGTTTAGTTTAAACATATTACACTCACACATTTTTACTACAGTGTTACAGTTACCTGCATATCATTTTTTAATATCATATGTCAGGCTAAAGCTTGAAATAAACTACAGTTTATGCTTAATAGTGTGGGAGTAATTACCCGAACTGGTATATGATTTACATAGCACATGTTGTGTTACAAGGTACACTCCATGTCTCAAATTATTCCTTCTGTAAAACGTTTATTATTTCAGTAGTTACCAATGTTGGAAGAGTTTGCTATAATTAATTTTAGACCAATTTATCTAGTAAACATAGTTTCCTGTTCTGTTAGTCCTTTTGAAGCATTCTTTCCTTTAATTTTCCTTGTATATTTTTATGCCTAAAATAATAAAAAAATAAATGCTGGGTTTTCAGATGTTCTCAGAAGGTTCTCAAATAGTGTAATGATGAACTGTTACACAATACATACATAGTGAGAAGAAGGAGGAAAAGGAAAGGGAAGGAGAGCAGGAGGGGAAGGGAGGGGAGAGGAGCGGAGAGAGTCTTGGATCTCACTGTAGATATCAATCATGATAGGATTTTTTAAATTGCTTTTGAAAAGCCCACAATTATTTCATTGTAAGTAATTAAGTCTCTGTTTGTTTGGTTGGTTTGGGTTTTTTGTTTTGACTTTTACTTCTGTACCCATTTTTCACACTTTGGTCCAGCCAATTACTTTTAAATTTTAGTATGAAATTTGTATTTATTTATACTTATTACCATAATATAGAATGTCTGTCTATTATTTGTTATGGTTCTGTACTATTTACCACAATTCAGGACATGATTTGAAGCAATGCATATGAACAAAGACATATTTTCTCATGAACAGAAGGATTATTTGTTGACTGTCATATACTATAAATGTTTAGCATGTAGAATCTGTCTGTATGTTTAAAAAAATGTTGGGACTTATTTTTTGCATGTTCACCCCAAACACGCCTGTTGAGAGTTGTTATAATATTAAAAAATGTTTAAAACAATTTCTCAGAGCACAATGAGAGGAAGAAACAGAGAAATGATGTATGTGCATGTGAACTGCTTTTGAGACTCACAAATTCTGCTAGATGTTAAAACAAGCCCTGAGAGATGAGCTCGCTAGACAAAGACAATTCTATTTCATGACAGCTTCAGATATTTCAGATCACAAACTAGATTCTTTTTGACAAAATTAAACCAGAAGGGTTGTAGTTTTAACCAGGAGGTAGGTTCATAGAATCATAGAATCATTAAGGTTGGAAAAGACCTCTAAGATCATCAAGTCCAACCATCAACTAACACCACCATGACTCCTAAACTAGGCCCTGGAGTGCCACATCTACACCTTTTTTGAACGCCTCCAGGGTTGACGACTCCACCACCTCTCTGGGGCAGCCTGTTCCAATGCCTAACCACTCTTTCAGTAAAGAAATTCTTCCTGATGTCCAATCTAAACCTCCAGGTTACTGCATTTCAACTGCTAAAGGGTGCTCAGTCCAACTCAGCGGACTGAAACCACTCCAAAGTAAACTCTTAAGAAATGCACATAACGTAGACTTTAAGTCCTTGGTGGGAACTGTTTGGCTCTACAAACCCACCCTTCTTGGTCCACACAATTTGCTACCATAAACGGAGCTACAGTCTTCAAACAGACTCCATGAGAGCTCACAGGAACAACTCGCGAACCGACTTCTCCCATTAAGAGTTTTTGGCCCAGCATTTTTGAAATCCATGCTAACACAAAAGACATCTGATCTGATGTTTCATGAAAGGGCCAGAATCAAAACAGGGATATAACCACAGGGAACTTCGGCCATTCAGATTATGTAATTCCTATATTACCCATCAGGCCAAACCCCTTTGATTCTCCAGATGGTCCCGTCCACTGATGTGTGTTACAATGCTTTGCTTTTTTATAGAACACATGATGTCTTTTACAGCTATCTCTATGCAATTTAAAATGGATTATAAATAAAACTCATACTAGAATGAGATGCTTGATCAAAGTAAAAAATATTGTGACTAACATGATTTGGATGGTTTTGGGTATCCACTTCTGCTTGAATATCCTAAAATCAAATCTGAAAAAGTAGGTGAAGATCATAATAATTTTTAAAATATTTTTTACTGTAAAACCAACTTGCAAATTAATCTGTACATGCATAATGTCAGACCAATTATATGGGTACAAACATACATATCTATTTATGCTATATCAGTGAATAATTTGTTGTATCTGTCAAATAACAGGAAAAAAATAGAACAACTTCTACTAATTTGTGTTTTGTATCATACTAAAAAGGTCACTGAAATAACTTAAAAATATTGTAAATCATCAGAAAATACAACTGTCAAATTTTTCGTAATAGAACACTTACCCACATAAGCTTTGGCTTTACAGAAAGCAGAATATTTTTATTCCAAGACTCAAAATCTTCTGCCTGTACAGTCAGAAAATAGCAAGAGAAATTTTTCAGAGGAAAAACCATCAGGGATTTTTATTTAAATATGCTCCTTGCCTTTACCTTTCCCTATGAACTTCCTTCTTGTTTTACTACTTTTTTTTTAAATGATAATCCATTTGTCTCTTTTAGGCCAATCATGTATGTTCTTGATACTGTTGCAGACGTGAACAAGAATACTATCACTTAGTATGGCTGGTTGAATTTATGGCTAAATATATTTATGGCTAAATATATTATCTGAACACATAAACATAGATACACATACACATGGAAAACTTTGAAAGATTAGAAGTGATATTTCATTTAATAATTTCCAAAGAAGGTATAAAATCTTAGACTTAGTTGCAAGTTTTTATAGCATTTGCTATTTTCTGACTGAAAAATCTTACAAGAGAGTGAAGTACAGTAGGTGAATGCATTTTTAAACTTCATTTCAGTAAAGAGTTTATAATACAATTAAATAAAAAATATGCAGAAAGAAATAATCAACATTATACTACAATATGATTTTTTATTATTAGATCATGGAACCTTTTCATATACTCTTTTTTTTTTTTTCTCAGTTGAAAATGTACATGGAAAATAAAATTGTCCATAGCAGAGTAGACAACGGCGATTAACATACAAATAAAACCAGGTAAGTTTGTATATATTCCTTGACCATTGTTTGGTTTGTTAAGCCTGAACTGAACCTAAGATTTGGAAGAGGAATAAATATTGCAGATTTGAAATTAACGGCCATCAGGAGAAAAACTCTAGAGGTTCATTCACCCTTAAAATCTAGCTTAATGATGTCTAAAAAGTTTTTTATCGACAGTAAAAAATCCAATAGAGTTCCTATAAAAAGAGTGTCCCCTAGTAGAGAAGCTATTGGAAATGACAGCAATTAAATCAACCTTATGAAATATTTAGGCTCATTCCAAGGTGAATTTGTTTCAGTGAAAATCAGCTATTACACCAGGTAATGGAAGGAAGAGAAGACTGAAAGAAACGTATACAGAATTAATAAATTTAGCATTTTCATAAAAAGGGAGGGACTTTATTTAATCAGGAAATATGCTAATCATTTTGTGAAATCCTAACTAACTGGATGCAGAAGTATAAGGAATGAAAGAGTTATTGCAAAGAGCAGTATAGGTGTGTAAGCAGCAGATTGCCATTGCAGACTCATACGTACCAAACACAAAATCCGATACATTTTAGTTCTACAAAAAAAAGCACAAACCACTTTAATTACTTGAAAATATTCTTGATGTCTTTTCTTTTTTATGTGCCTTGCAAAAATGGATGATTTGTAGATAGTAATTTTTATGTATCTCCTTTAACAACTGTATTATACACTGGGAAAAGATAGCATATTTATCCAGCTTAACAGGCCACTCTGGGAGCAGTGATAGCGGAAAAATCCACCTGAAGCAAGCAGCGGTTTTTATGTTCTGTATATGTGAAGATGGTGTTGTTTTGGGGTCATAAGAAGAGCTACTAAACAGCTTGTGTGGAAGTGAATATTACAGTTAAAAAGGAGTATTTTATGTATAAGACTCTCACACAGCAAATTAAGTGCTTTCATCCCTCCCTAATTAAAATTCCATTTTAGCAAAGCAAAGACTGTAACCTAAGTTATTGATAATTGTTCTTTTTGATAGAAATTCAAGGATGCTCTGCTTTAATACATTACAGAGGTTTTCTTTATGCTCTAGGGTATGTCAAGACGCATACAAACATGAGAACTGAATATTACTATATTGAATAATTCTCTCTACAAATGAAAAAAAAACCAACAAAAAACAAGCAATGGAAATCTAGGAGCTAACCTACAACTTTTTGTACTTCTGTTTGAAAAAGCTTCCAGCTGTGACTACAGCTTCAAGGAGTTTATCTTCAATGTAAACTTAAGTTATAATTTCAAGGGATCCTCTTCATCTATATGCTGTTTACAGACAGAAGGTTGTAGCATCCTTTTGGGTTGATTTACTAGCCAGCAAAGACAGTTTATACCTGTTGAGATCATGCCACTCAAATTTAACTAGTTTTCTGTTTCTTAACATCCACTTACATAAAAGCTCTTTTTGCAAGTAGGTGGAAATGAATATGTAGAGCTCTACAGTCTGTTGCAGCCACTGCGCTGTTTGATCAGACAGTCCTCCAGAAAGGACTGCCAGAGCTTCAGAAGAAACCTCTCGGCTGCTTGTGATTTACCCCATCACCAGAGGTTACCACTCTCATTGTTTGCTTGTCAAACAGCATGTCGTCTTCTCACATATTTCTGTGTGAAATCATCCAGGTTTCTGGCTACTGGTAAAGGTGTTGGAGTTTTCACAAGCGAATGAGAAGTGCTCACACACTCTTTCTCTTTACGTTGCCCACAGGAATAGCAGAGAGAGGAACAGCTACTCCTTCCTACTCGGGTGGGTGGCATCTTAAATGCTCAAAGATTTCTTCAGCGATCATGTCTGCGGGGTTGCACACATTTGAGGGCTGCTCTAATATGGACACAGTAGCTCGAGTTTTATCTCACCCTGGGCACACAAATGGACCGGTTGAGTACAAACCATCTTAAGAGTGCTTTGAACACCAACATAATAACAATGGTCTGCATGCTTTTTTTGACCAGTAAATCACAGACACATTTCTCATGGAATGCTCTGAATGCTTATTAACCACTTAGAACTGCAGATGCTACAGATGACACAGTTCTGTGGCATAGTTATGGTCCATGTCCTGTAACTTGTAAAGCAGAGACTGATAATGACTCATTGACAAGTATCTTCATGGACACTTTTGTACCAAGAATTACAACCTTATTCAGCATAACAAAATTAAAGTGATATTGTCATTAATGACAGATTTAACTGTGCACTCAAGGATTTTCTGAATTAAGACCATGGCAAGCATGCTGATTTCTGTACTTTTTTACATAAATATTTGTTGTATTATTTATTTTAAAGTATGATTATTGTACAATCTAGCAATACTTATATATATAAAAGAGAAGATAAAGTAAGATAAAAATAAAGTTAATCTAATACCTTAAGTAAGTGATTTTGTTTGAGCAGAACAGTAAAATATTATCAAATAACATATCTATAAAAGAAAAGAAAACACTCTTGTGTGTGTATAAGAATCTTGGAAAAAACCCTTCCATAAGAAAATTCAACATTTTTACTTCCCATGACATCTCAAAAGGTCTGAATAAATACAACTTTTATTCTTCATAGAATGGAAATGTATTTCATAACTACCTTTATATCACCAGGAGGACTGGTGACACCCAACATGGAGAAGGCTGAGGTACTGAACAACTTTTTTGCTTTAGTTTTCAGTCGTAATCGTTCTTCCCACATCTCTCAAGCCCCTGAACCTCAAGGCAGGGAGTAGGGGAATGAAGTCCCTCCCATTGTAAGTGAAGATCAGATTAGAGACCACCTAAGAATCATGAACATACATAAGTCCATGGGACCTGACAAGATATATCCCAGGGTCCTGAGGCAATTGGCTGATGATATTGCCAAGCCACTCTCCATCATATTTCAAAAGTCATGGCAGTCAGGCAAAGTCTCCAGTGACTGGAAAAAGGGAAACATCACGTCCATTTTTAAAAAGCATACAGCATACATACAGCAGATGTATTGTAGCTTTCCTGCCCTGGCAGTCCTTTTTTGGTCTTGTGGTCTTGATTTAAAAAAAAATAGAAAGAAAATTATTGAAAACACTAGCAAGAAAATCTGCTAACTGTAGCTATAAATTATTTTCTGTCCAAATGGCTAATTGTTAGTTCAGAAATATAATAGTTTCATTAGGATTTGTCTCCGGTTTGCCTAGAAGAATCAGGTATTACTGGTCATGTTGATTAGTGGGACCACAATGAGAAGCAGAAATAGTTTAATCTTTGTATATCTGCATTACCTGCTTTAATAAAATAACACTCTACACATTGTTTACTTATTAGCACCACAGATTTCTGTGTTCGTGCTTCCTTTTCTACTGCAGACACTATTCATCCCAATAACTTCAATAACCCTTTTTACCATGGGCTTATTACTTTGTTTTCTGTGAGAGTCCTTCTCCCCCTAGTCCAACTTCAATTGAAAAGATATTTCTATCTGCTAAGTTAAGGGCTTGAAATGTCTTTACTTGTCATATCTGAACTGCAAGTTACTACATTCTGCATGACTTATAGCCAGCTCAAAGTCCCAGGAGCAAAACTGGTCACAGATATGGGTAAGAACATTTTTTGGAAAGAAGGCAATGTTGTAAAATTCCAAATTTTCCAGAGAAAACATTTATCTAAATAAATGCTGCAATCTAACAAAGTGCTGTAGCATTAGTTTCTCCTTCAGCTGCATTTTGTTGTCCATCATGGTGACTGTAGCCTTGCCAAGAGTTCTGCACCTAAAGAAGAGAAAGAAGAAATCACAACTAATACTTGGCATTTGTGTTTAGGTAACAACTAATTTCTAGGTATGGGAAAAACAGTCCTTTTAAAACTATACAGCACTGTGAGAGGACTTGACAATAAATGTTTCCAAAACTTTTAGGAAGGCCAAATTGTAACTAGAACCAGCTAGGCACTGGTTGTGCAGTATTGCTTTGTGTTACATTAAACACAATATTTCAATGTTATATTGTTCACCCAGTTCCCCATGTGTTTGTTCATTTACTGTCTTTCTTCCTGTAAGCTCTTGGGGAGAGAGACTTTAATTTTTATTATGTATATAAAATGTCTAAAGCAAAAGGTGTCCCAGTGCTACTACTGCATAACTCACAACAGTTGATGGACGAGGAGGAAGGTGGAAAAAGGAGGCAGAAACTGGCTTTCAGGGGGTTTTAAGCAGCAACCTGTGACCTGTATAGTTTAATCTATTATTTCAAACATGAAAGTTGTTTTCATTTTTAGGAATAGAAAATCAAACTTATGGAACAAGATGGAGCAAACAGTCTCCCCAGACTAGACTTCAGAAAGGAAGGGTTGAAAAGATGGAAAGGTTTGGAAAGAAATTGGTGCTGGTTAGTGATGGTGATAGAAACTGATGGGCAAAAAATATCATGTGGATTATGCAGTGAATGACCATTCTACTTTTGATCCATAAGCAGACCAAATCTCCTTTTTTTTTTTTTTTTTCCTAGAATATCATCTAGCTCAAAGAGGAAAGAGGCTATTAAAGTGCTAAATTGCAATGTCTTGGTATGGCATGTAGTAATTAATAAGTTAGACTTGAAAAAGCATTGCAAAAAAAAAGACCCAGTTCCCTAGATATTGAAGATCAACTATAGGCAAGACTGAATATTTTATAATAGGGAGAATAAGCATTGCTATTACAATAGTCAGTTCTATTTTAAAACTCCAATATCATAGCAATCTATGAATATTCATAATGCCATTTTTGCTGCTACTCTGGGGAAATCTTTCCTGGGCTCAAAATACAGATTAAAATTGACAGTAAAGAAAGGGGAGCAGGGGGGGAGAGAAAGGGAAAAAAATGGTTAAGACAATTTCTTGAAGCAGTGTGAGACAGAATGAGAGATCAGGCCTATCTGGGGAAGTATGTAAACAACCTGGAAGTATTCACTAATTAGGAAGAATATCTGAAGAAGCAAGGAGAAGCAATTTGAGACATAATTTTAGTATAATTTTGCTGACCAAGTAAACCAGAACAATGAGACTGAAAATAAATCAGAAGAGGAGAAGTCTGGGAAATGGTGTTTCTGCTTCCTAAATATATGTATAAATAAAAATATATAAATACATGTACCGGGTCTGGCTGAGGGGGAGCTGGTTTCCCCCCGGCAGCCTGCTGTGCTCTGTGTCGGTGGCTGGAGGCGGCACCAGTGCCTGGCTGTGGCCGGGCGGTGCCTGCCCAGCCCCGGGGCTGCCTCTCCAACATTCCCCCCCCACCCCCGCTGGGGGCTGGGGCTGGGCGGGATCTGGGGAGGGGGCGGCCGGGACAGCCGGCCCGGGCTGACCGGGGCTGTTCCGTACCGTGTGACGCCTGCTCAGGGATAAAAGTTGGGAGGCAGGAGGCAGCGGGGGGCATTCCTGGTTTGGGACGTGTGTCTGTGTCCTGGGGAGCAGCCGCGGCACGTGCTGGGCCCTGCTTCCCGGGAGGGGGCTGGGCGTCGCTGTGGGGAGAGGTGGGGAGGGGGGTCCGGGTTGTCCTTTCCCTTTTGTTTCCGCACGTGGCCTTTGTTTTATTAAACTGCCTTTGTCCTGACCCAGGAGGTTTCTTTCCACCTCATTTTCTCCCCCTGCCCTGCTGAGGAGGGGAGTGACAGAGCGGCCGGGTGGCACCCGGTGTCCAGCCGGGGTCAAACCACCACAATACATAATTATATAAATAATATATACATATAAGACAATAAATGTTCATTTTCGGTTTTTTTAATCCCAAATGAAAATTAAAATCCTTCTCCATCAATTTTATAGAGCTCAGATTCTATGCTTGTGGAATATTTTTAGAGTGGAATTGTATTGTTCCCAAATCCAAATATTTTACTCTGCTGCTTGAGTTCAACTTCTTTTCCTTTCTGCCTGTTGAAAAGAAGGGCAATAATCATCGCCTGGAGAACTGAGAATGTGGGTACCTAGTGACATTGGTAGTCAAGCTGCCAATTATGAGGTATGTGAGCAACGTGAGGACCATTCACTTCGGCATTCACTTGGTCTAATTTCTGAAGATCCTTTACTTTCACCTGGAGAGTAAAACAATGGGGAAACCTTTCAGAAAGCAGCGAGGTTTGTACATCAAGGTTTACTACAGGTGGTGCAGAGCATAAGCTGCCAAAGCACAAACCTAAGCTGATGCCACATGTAGCTGATCCGGACTGGAAGCAGCAGAGTCACATTAGCACCGGTCAGTCTGGAGGAAAGGCAACACTAATTAGCTCAGGTGCAATGCCATACTGAGATCCCTGCACAGCACAGGACCAGGCAGGATTTCCAGCTTGTTCAGTGATGTCTTAGACACCTCAGTATCATTCCATTGTGTAGACATGCCTCAAGAGACCTGAGAGCAATGGAAAGAACAACAACAAAGTGAGTTTTAGTAATCTACATGCTTATTTTCCCGTTGTTTCCAACAGAAACCATGTAACCTTGAAGAGGCTGAGGAGGATGGAGGCACAGGTGGTGTTCTAAATCCTTGCAGTCAGTGGAAAATCTGTGTTAGAAGCCATGTTTAAGCGGGAGTTTAAATTGAACAGTTATTTGAAACAGCAGGGATGATCAAGAACTTCATGCAACCTACTGGAGATGAAGATTGACTTAATATCGTAAAAGAGTCTCTGGATACAAAATTACTCTGCATAAGCTGTTTGGATCTCTGAAGTAGAATTAAGGAAAAGATATTAAAAATCTGGCAGGCAATAACTACCATAGTACTTGATTATTTGGAGAGATTCCTCAAGGAATTAAATACTTACAAACATAACTCAGCATTTTTCATTCTGATGGGCATGTAATATATTTAAATTTACTGTAGAGACCATCTTGACATGCAATGGCAATCACTGAACTCTCTAGTCACCGAGTATCATGTCACACTGAGCGCACTTTATTCTCAGGTAACACAAAAAATGGCTGAAGCAATTCCAGAAGTCTGACTTTATAAATCTCTGTGAAAAACACCTGCCAATGTTCTTCATAGTGGTTGTTTTGAAAAATTGGGCTGATACGAACCCAGTATGCAGGAACTATCCATTTGCTCAGATATGATGCTAAAATGGAATAAAGTGATGTTATCATGCATACCGGAGAGATCAGGAATAAACTATATGTTAGAAGCCCGCTCTCCAACTTTTCCACAAGGCAAGGTCACGTAAAGACACATGGAAGAGAAACATTCAACTATTTGAATAATAAGCAAGACTTCACCAAACCAAACTAAACAAGAGCTTTAGAATCAGTCAAACCTATGTATTATATGGGTCATCATTGTCTTGATTCTGATATCGTCTTGATGACATTCAGAGCCTACAAGGGAAAGTACTGTTTTGTCTAAGAAAAACAAAACTGGATGAATGGTGATATCATTCAGAATTAAGCAATTCAGACTAATGCGTTTTGTTTTTATGTGTGTCCACAGAGATTATGTTACAGACCAAATATTTCTAAAACATAGAATAGCTTTTAAATAAAATTTTGGGGACATTATTAGAAGGAAGAAAATCAGCCACAACTGCCTATTCAATGTCATGGTGTTCACCTCTGGACACTACAGTTGTTAAAAGGGAGTATGTTAAGCATTTAAACTCTACTGTGATTCTATCACCAGTTAGTCTAAATGAGTGTCATCCTTTCAAAGTCAACAAGGCTTAGAAAATACAGTCTATACTTCAGAAAGTTTAGCAATACTACTAGCATGGTTTAGTGGCCTAAATGTAAGTACTTAATGCCATTTTAGGTGCTACAGACTATCCCACCTGGCCTCAAGTAGCTTCTTCATAAGGGTATGCATGACCCGTTGTATCAGCCTGAGTTAAATCAGCCACCTCACAGAGAGCCTTCAGTGGGACTTGGCACTTCTGTTTAGGCAGCTGAATTCTGCCTTACAGGTTAATTTAGCTAGCATAAGAAGGAAGCTAATTTGGGTGGGGGTGATAATCTTCCTGATGTTTGCCTAAAACTACATTTGGGCATCTAGATCAAGATGACCAGATCTTCAACAAGTCCAAGTGCAAGGTCCTGCACATGGGCTGGGGCAACCCCCAGTATCAATACAGACTGGGGGATGAAGGGATTGAGAGCAGCCCTGTGGAGGACTTGCGGGTACTGGTGGATGAAAAGCTGGACATGAGCCAACAACCATATCCTGGGTCGCATTGAAAGGAGAGTGGCCGGCAGGTTGAGGGAAGTGATTCTCCCCCTCTGCTCTGCTCTCGTGAGACCCCACCTGGAGTACTGCGTCCAGCTCTGGAGTCCGCAGTACAGGAAAGACATGGACCTGTTGCAGTGGGTCCAGAGGAGGGCCACAAAAATGATCATCCTCTTCTGTGAGGAAAGGCTGAGAGAGTTGGGACTGTTCAGCCTGGAGAAGAGAAGGTTCCAGGGAGACCTTATAGCAGCCTTTCAGTACTTAAAGGGGGCTTATAAGAAAGATGGGGACAGACTTTTTAGCAGGGCCTGTAGCAATAGGACAAGGGGTAATGGTTTTAAACTAAAGAAGGTAGATTTAGACTAAATATAAGGAAAAAATTTTTTACCATGAGGGTGGTGAAACACTGGAACAGGTTGCCCAGAGAGGTGGTAGATGCCTCATCCCTGGAAACATTCAAGGTCAGGTTGGATGGGGCTGTGAGCAACCTGATCGAGTTGAAGCAGTCCCTGCTGATTGCAGGGGGGTTGGACTAGATGACCTTTAAAGGTCCCTTCCAACCCAAACTATTCTATGGTTCTATGATTCATGTTTCTATGAAAGGCAAAGGGACTAGGCAACTAGACTTCCTATGAAAGGCAACTTTTACTCAAGGCTGTGAGCTTGAGTAAAATATTTGGGTCTTTTGTTCAGATATTTTGAAGGGAATTTGTCAAATTAAACTTGATGTCAATACAAATGAGGACCATTTTACAAGGGGTTAAAGTGGGACACATCAGAATCACAGAGTCACAGAAGGGTGGAGGTTTGAAGGGACGTCTGGGGGTCATCTAGTCTAATCCCCCTGCTCAAGCAGAGCCACCTAGGCCCTGGTGCCCAGGACCATGTCCAGGTGGCAAACTTCAGTCAAAAGTAAAACACACAGTCTACCTAGTCTTCTATGGCTTTTTACGGTCAGCATCTACAGAGGGACACTCAAAACTTCATGGCCTAATGAAAAGTCAGATTCAGCTCCAGACTTAGACACCTGAACTTAGATTTCTACGGCCTATGTCAAGACATGAATTAGATGTCTAATATTGACTACAGTCAGTAAAGACCTACTCAAAAGAGTTTAAAGAGCTAGTCAGCAAACTATGTAAAGTTATCAGCTTTAGGATAGGTTCTGTAAATTCTACCAACTGTCATGAATAGGTCTCCACAGAGACACCAAGGACACTTGTAGACACTTATGTTGCAACCAAACTTAGATGTCCAAGTTCAGAGCTGAATTCCAGCCCTTCTCTTCTCTGGAAGAAGTTTTTGTAGTTCATTAAATAGTGTTGTCTTTTGTTGTCAAAAGACACATGTGAAAAAAATCTAGATGCAAAAGGAAAGAATCTTCTAAAGATAAACAAATAGTTCCATGAGCAACAGAATCAACTGAGCCATTACTTGTGAATTCACAGCTTGAGTATGAAATTGATGCTTAATACTGAATGAGTTCTTTTCCTCCACTAGTTGACACGCTCTCCTTTATGCAAATTTCATTAGCTTAAAGTAAAACTTTTGTGACCTCTGTCACTGTCAAATTTGGCTAAAACCGGTGGTAGTCATTAGATAAAAAAAAAACATGATCCCATGAGTTTACTTAAGAAACCAAAGTAACAAATGAACTTGATAATATGAATTTCAGTTTCTGCTATCAAGCCCCTCTCAAAAGGTCCTTGACCTTCTATTCTTTGCAGTGGTGAGCAGTAACTCTTTTCCCTTTCTGTATCTCCTCCCACATTGACATTCTCATTCTCCAATGCTGTAGAAGAGAAGGTAAAGCCCTACAGTTTTCTCACAGAGAAGCTGAGGAATTGAAACAAGCAAGCAGGCAGTCTGTGTCTCAGATTGTAGCTGTACACATGTTGAAAACAGCTGACATCATCCTTGGCTTCTTACAGCTTGAATACATATGGCAACAAGTTAGCTCAGGAGGGTCTTACACTCTTAAATGGAGTTGGGGAATCTGTTCTCCTGAAGGGACATATCAATGGAAAGGTTTTGCTATGCCACTGTCCTAGGACAATATTTGAGAAAACAGAAAGAAAACTGATAACAGACAATAACTGAGTTGCAAAAATACCATGTCTAATTTTGGAAAACAGCATTTTGGAAATGACAGAAACATGTCATTTTTCAAAACTTAATTTGATGGTTTTACCTAATACCTTTAGAAGTTATTTTGCTGTCAGTAAACATGAGTTTGGATTGCTGTTATAAATGACCTGATATCTGCATTCCTGGATGCAAATCTGACCTCAGTGACATCCATTCTCTAGGAGAATTCAGACAGCTTCACTGAAATGAACATGAAGAAAGGAATCACTAACTGGGTTTTCAAACTGTATAGGAAATGGGTCATGCAAATTCTAGCTTTTCACCAACTAAGGAGTGACTTGAATAGAAAATGAAAAGGTGATGACAATGTGACTGTAATGATTTAAAAAGCTTCAGAAGTCTTTCAGAATTTTTTTCATCATGAGCATTATGGTGTTGCACTCCCTAAAAGCCTATTTGTCTTAAACTAAAAGGAAAGATTTTCTTGTAAGTCAGGGGATAAGTGCTTTCTTTTCTTTTCTTTTTTTTTACATTCCATGAGCTATAAGACAAATAAAGACAGTTTTCTCATTTCCTCTGCAAAGATAAAACTGAGATAGTGTCCCCCAAGGCATGTTGAAGAAATAAAGACAGAAATTTAGGCCAAAGTATTGTCAGGTTACAAAGCAAGATAGCAGTCAATGTACAATTATCTCTTGGTTAAAATTGCTTGCTGACCTGGATATTGTCAAATGGGTTTTGATAGTTGAAGGTGACTGACAATTACTATTGCGTAGCTGATGTTCATTATTTCAGGTTAAAGTATTTGTGGTTGCACAATTCTGTAAATAAAACATTGAATAAGAGTTTTTTGTTGTCACGATGAGGATATTTAGCAATTTTATGACCTTTATGCGGTAATAAAAGGGTAAAAGTCAATCATTAAAGCCAGTCTGATTGCATATAGCACAGGACTTTGGGATGCAAGAAAGGAATCATGGCATTGTAGAAATGTTGACCTCTGGAGGTCATCTAGTCCAGCTGCCAATTCAGAGATAATCTACTGTACTGAGTCTGGCTGGGATGGACTTAACTGTTCTTATAGCAGCCCATACAGTGCTGTGCTTTGCGTTTGTGGCTAGAACAGTGTTGATAAGACACCAACGTTTTGGTGCTTACAAAGCATCGAGGCTGTCTCTTCACACCCCCTCTCCGCACACAAAGGCTAGTGGGCTGGGGGTGGGCAAGAGGTTGAGAAGGGACACTGATCCAAACTGACCAAGGGGATATTACAAATCATATGATGTCATGCTCAGCAACAAAAACTGAGGGAAAGGAAGCGGGGGAGGAATTTGTGGTTATGGTATTTTTTCTTCCAAAAAAAAAATGCTACACATACTGAGGCCCTGCTTCCCAGGACGTGGCTGGACATCTGCCTGCCGATGGGAAGTACTGAATAAATTCCTGGTTTTGCTTTGCTTCTAGGCATGGCTTTTTCTTTTATTAAATTGCCTTTATCACAAACCACAAGCTTGTCCATCTTATTTTCTCCCCCTGTCCTGTTGAGAAGGTGGAGTGAGAGAGCAACTGGGTGGGGGTCTGGCAGCCAGCCAAGGTCAACCCACCACAGCTGCCAGCCAAGCTGCCAACTCTGCCAGCCAAGGCATGAAAACTTCCCAGGAAGGAAATTTCACCACCTCTCTAAGTAACCTGTTCCTGGACTGCACAAGCCTCCTACAGATTTTCTTCTTCCTGATATCCATTCTGAATGACCACCACAAAATTTGTAAGTAGTATTTTCCCTTGTTATATTGTCTGCTACTACCAAAACCAATCTGGCTGTAACAACTTTGTAACTGCCCTTACTTGTATCAACCAAATGGGGCATGGCCCCATGGCCCCAAGTATTAAGGTCCATAGATTGTACTGCTTCTATAGTTTGCATTATTCCTAAGAACTTGTGACCAAATTAAAAATGAAATCACTACTAGTTCCCATTTATAGATGTAGCAAAAAAGATTAAGGTCCAGATCAAAAGAGGGACTTGTGATGCTTAGTGCTGCAATGCCCAAAAGTTAAAGGCCTTTCTTAATGTAGAATTCAAAATTAAAGCCAAGCATTTCCTGTTCAGTGAACAGAAAACTCTCAGGTCTATAGGAATAGGATGCACAATAAGCAGCTAGCAGCTGCTTGTTGAAGTACAATACATAACTTGTGAAGAAGGGAAGAATAGTATATTCTTAGTTCTTCTGAAGAGCAGAGCACACATGAAGAAGTGAAGGAAGTATTTGATTTCACATGGTCTAGAATTGTTGGTGTGACAGTCTGCCCTGAGAAATATACCCAGTACGGTGCTTTTCTCCAGTATGTAGATGGATCTGGACCATCTGGGATCCCCATATCAGCTGGTTCACATCTAGCAATTCAAAGCATGAATGGAGGAAATCATACTTGCCAGTATACATCAGTAATCTTCTATGTCTCACATAAGTGTACATTTAGGTTCTGTGTCAAAATGAATTCAGTCAAAACACGGTTCCTAGCTCATTTCTTTGAACACGCATCTCTCTCAGTCTTCTCTCCTAAGAGATGTGCTGTTACTGTTGCTGAAGTCTCAATTTTTATGAAGACTAATAGTTACAGCATTTGCCAAAGAAGCTTGAAAGACTTCTTCAAGCCAGAGCTCCTGTTTAGCAGGATAGCACTCTACCCGTTGAAGGGCACAGACCCTTCTCTTCCACTTGAAAAGGTGTCTCCCTGGATTCAAAATGCAGTATCTGGGGGGCTGGATGCAAACAGACAAGACAAATCATTTCTTACTAGTCTAGTGGCCTAGATAGGCAAAAGCAGTCTGAACTAAGCTGCTGTTCTTGGAAAACTGGTGTATTTTACTTTACACAATCAACAATTAAGGAACAAAGATATTATTTTAATCTCACTGTAACTGACTTGCTTATAACACTCAGAAAGATTCTGGCAAAGCTGGTAATTAAGTCTGTATCATCTAAGTGCTCATCTAGTGACTTGCTTATAAAATCATCTCTCCTCTTAGCCCTGACTGTGTAATAATAATATATTTTCACTGCATCTGGTTGCAGTTGGATTTCCATTTCCAAGGGAAATCCCAAAATGCTCTTAAGAAAATTAATACATACAGTTACAATAAGGAAGGGGGAAAAAACCCAAACCTCTAACTATACAAACATAAAACCTTTTTTATTTGTTTATTTGCTTTTCACAGTGTCCCAACACTAAAATAACCATCTCGTGTTCCCTCAGAGAAGGTGTGAAGCACTGAGACACTTGTGTACAGAGCTACAGTGCAAAAGTTTCTAATGAAAAGGGTGGAATTGCTGTTTTCAGTATTTCAAAGAGCTTCATTTGCCTGGTATTTAACCTTATTTCAATTGTCTCACCAGACAATAAGCACCTGTAATGAGAATATATAAAGAAGATCATGGACACCTGGACCACAGTAGTTATTTAAGCAAATAAAAAAGGAATTTTGGATTTCAAGTGAATAACTTCCTTTTTTTGAACATGAAAGTTATTTGAGGGTGCTAAAAGCTGGGCTGGACATATTGTTCCCTCATGGAGACACTGAATTAAATTCTCCTTTCAACTGCACACCAATGAAGTCAAAAAGGACAGCTGATATATAGATGTAATTCAGAGCACAGTTTAAACTATTCTGTGAAGGAGAGGCACAAGCAAAAACTATAGTGTCAACAGGCACCATGAGAATAGTATAAGCCTTGACTAATTTACGAAGCAAAGAAATCAGACTCTCAGATTAATCTTAAGCATCTTTATCCCCTTTTCAAAACACATTTTCATAATATTTAACTTAAGTGTTTACGTGCTTACTTGTCTTTCTGGTGTTACTGAATCTTCCCCACTCTGAAGCCAACAGTATTGAGATAATGAGCGTTGTTTCACTGACTTCCTCAGGGTTAATGGTAGTCTTATTAAGATAAAGTTTCTTGTTTCTGTGGTCAAATATATCTTTATAAGGGTAGCACTACATTGTCAAGAGATGAAGTGACTGTACAGTATTTCTTGTTTGTTAGTTTGTGTTTCACTTGGCAATAGTATCTGTCTGATTGCCTACAATTTTTAAATGCATGTCCGAACATGGGAATCTGGAACATGAACCATGAAAATAATAAAATTTATCAAAAGGCTGCTCTGCGGCCTCTGATTACTACACCTATGTCTCCTTCTGCAGTAGCTTTCTTGTCTCACAAACACTGACATCTCTGCTGGAAGTAATTGCTCCCCTGAGCTTGTCAACAGCTTTTAGAAACAAGAAGCCCTGGGATACAATTCTCCTGGTACCTCTGAAATAAAGTGTTTGCCTCTGAGTTTCCCTCTCTTAAAGAGATCAGGAGCTTTTTAAATATTTTTTTTTTTCCTTTAAAATGTAACTCTTTGTTCTATCTGTGATTTAGGTAAAGGAATGCATAGGCAATCTATAAAAGCATGTCTGCCAGCATGAGCTGTCACCTCTGCTTCATGAGCTCATCTGGCATAGCACATGTTTGGGAGGCCTAGGGACATACCACAGTTCCAGTCCCATTTAATGTATTGTACTAATTGGCATGTAGCTCTCTTAATTAAAGTAGGTCTGGGGCCATTTTCAGGGGTCCACGTGTGCACAGAAAGCACTGCTTCTGGAGCACACCTGCAAATCCGCTTAATTTTACATGTCATGACAAAAACCTGGTCAACTAATGTCAGCTGGAGCTAAGTTTAGTTATTCTCTCTTCTCCTTATTTTGTGTTTAAACAGGGCCTTGACTGACGAGAGGTATAGGTAAAACAATGAAAGCAAGGAAGTCTTCTCATGCCTAAAGAAAAAGGAATGTGGTTCTGTGGGTCACATTGTAAAGGAAGACTCATAGTCCTATGCAATCATTAACTTTCTTAATCAGTATCAACTGCATCATATCAGTAAGCACTCAATGTCCACTGGCACAGGGAATAAGAGCCTTCAGCTGTTCTACATGGCAAAATGCTGTGCTGATATTGCTAAGTCACACGGCAGGCATGATCATTTTACAGAAAGGTGAATGTATTTGAGCTAACAAAGGTCAAGGGACTAGTTGTATTTTTAAAATTTTCCCTGACCCTGATGTCCAATAAATAACCTTTACTGAAGGGAGCTTAGTGCTGGGGACTCTGTGAACAGCCCTGTCAGTTGTGTTGAATTAAACCATAAAGGTTTGAGCCATACACTATTTTCTGAGCTGCAGCTGATCCTACAAAATTCATTTCACTTCATACCATAATTCAGCCACTGTTTGTATTCCCAGAGTTTAAAGACTGTTGCACACAGCAGGTAGGTTGGTGAGAACACTTTCAAGTGTGCTCCTATTTGTTTTATTTTTAGTAACAGATGTCTCGCATTGCTTAAATAGAACATGTCCATGGTTGTATAGTTTGTAGTTACATCAACCTTTTGTTTAATTAGTAGCTTAATTACTTCACCTTCTTTCCCTTAGAAAAATGTCTAATTTGTTGCTGAGTTTTACTGAGATGTTTGACTTTTTTCTGGGTAAGACCTAAGTAAAGGATCTCAGAGGACTTCTAGATTTTTTTTTTATTAAAGCTCATGCTATTTCTGAATATTTGTATGAATCATTTGCCTATACCTTTATCTTCCTGATATGATATTAGTGGTATTTCATCCTCTCTTTCAGAAGTGATATGCATCTTAAAAGTTCCTCTCACATTGTGTTAACAGTTTTGCTATGTGTCTGTTTCCTACATTTTTGAAAGATTCTTAGATGACACATAATGTTTTCTTTTTGTTGTTTCACACATGGTGTGTTGCAACAAATGCAAAACCACATTGCAGTTGTCACATAGTACCACCTCAGAACAACCATGTGTCTACTGAAGTATAACTCAAATCTACTTTCTCAAAAGTAAGAATGCCATAGAAAAAAAACTTTCCTGGAAATAAACAGGAAAATGTACAGACAATTACGAATACTTTCTGTATTTTCCATGAAGAGAAGGTTTTCCAAAAAGATCTACCAGCACTTCCTGATTACTAACCTTTCTGGTTTCTCAGATTTGGTATCCTAAGGTCAAACTTTTACCACACTAAAAATGCAGGGAATCAATGGCTGCATTCTCACATCCACCACAATCATTGGGTAGCACAGTGGATTAATGATATCAGTTTACTGCTGGAAAGATATTTTCCTTCTTTTCATAACATGATGTGAAATGTTTTTTCTAATTAAAGCTGCATAATACCACTGTATAGCGCTCTGTGTGATACAGATGGGAAATATTGCCATGACATCTAAACTGCATCTTCAGTTTGAGAGATAAAAAGAATAGTGTGATGCTGTGGGGTTTATCCAGAGCAACAAGAGGCCTATTAACTCTCTTAAAATGCAGGAAAAATACTGGTCTGCAGCCGCCAGAGAATTCTTTAACTGAACTTGGCATTCGGCAGCACTCGCTCCTGCTCAAGCTCCTGGTACTTTGGCAGGAAACACTCTCCACTCCACGGGTTCCTTAAAGAGATTTTTGGGGTATTTATTCCCTCAAAGGTGTGTGCACCACTGTAATATTTATACTTACTTTACTGGGGGGACTGTCTATTTTAAGATCTCAGTTCCATCCTCAGTTCATCTCCTTCTCTCAAGATTAGACAGTCTTCGAGATGATGAATAGATTTATTAAGCATCACATAAAGTCAGGGCTCCACCCAAAAGTCTGTAAAGAGTGGGTAACCTGCAAATCAATACATAAGACTGTCTTGGCCTCATTGAATAACTCGGTACTCCTCTAGCTGTATGACCTGGAAACAAGCCCCATTTTTCGTGTAAGCAGAAACATAGTGCAAAACATTTGACACTGTCCCTCACGACATCCTTGTCTCTAAATTGGAGAGACATGGATTTGACAGATGGACCACTCAGTGAATAAGGAATTGGCTGGATGGTCGCACTCAAAGAGTTGCAGTCAACGGCTCGATGTCAAAGTGGAGACCAGTGATGAGCAGCGTTCCTCAGGGGTCGGTATTGGGACTGGTGCTGTTTAACATCTTTGTCAGCGACATGGACATTGGGATTAAGTGCACCCTCAGCAAGTTTGCTGATGACACCAAGCTATGTGATGCAGTCAACATGCTGGAGGGAAGGGATGCCATCCATAGGGACCTTGACAGGCTTGAGAGGTGGGCCCGTGTGAACTTCATGAAGTTCAACAAGGCCAAGTGCAAGGTCCTGCACATGGGTCGGGGCAATCCCAAGCACAAATACAGGCTAGGTGGAGAATTGATTGAGAGCAACCCTGAGGAAAAGGACTTGGGGGCGTTGGTTGACGAGAAGCTCAACACGACCCAGCAATGCATGCTTGCAGTCCAGAAAGCCAACTGTATCCTGAGCTGTGTCAAAAGAAGCATGACCAGCAGGTCGAGGGAAGTGATTCTGCCCCTCTACTCTGCTCTTGTGAGACCCCACCTGGAGTACTGCGTCCAGCTCTGGGGCCCCCAACATAAGAAGGACATGGACCTGTTGGAGCAAGTCCATAGGAGGGCCACAAAGATGATCAGAGGGCTGGAGCACCTCTCCTGTGAAGACAGGCTGAGAGAGTTGGGGTTGTTCAGCCTGGAGAAGAGAAGGCTCCAGGGAGACCTTACAGCAGCCTTCCAGTACCTGAAGGGGGCCTACAAGAAAGCTGGAGAGGGACTTTTTGCAAGGGCATGTAGTGATAGGATGAAGGGCTAATGGCTTTAAATTGAAAGAGGGTAGATTTAGATTAGATATTAGGAAGAAATTCTTCACTATGAGGGTGGTGAGACACTGGAACAGGTTGCCCAGAGAAGCTGTGGATGCCCTGTCCCTGGAAGTGTTCAAGGCCAGATTGGACGGGGCTTTGAGCAACCTGGTCCAGTGGAAAGTGTCCCTGGCCATGGAAGAGGGGTTGGAACTAGATGATCTTTAAGGTCCCTTCCATCCCAAACCGTTCTATGATTCTATGATAGTTCTGCAGGCAGCCCTAAGACCTGAAACCTAAACTAACCTAGACTCCCCCATCACTCTGCTGTGAGCTCTCCTTTAGCAGTTTCCCCAGATTTCTGCCTGGTTTTTGTAATTTAAGGATCTCATCTTCTGGGAATAGCCTATCTTTTAGTGTGGTAATTTTAATTCTTTTTTTCCCCTCTATTTTTCTCACATTTGCCTTCTGTTTTCGAAACAGGCACAGCTTTGCTGATTCATCTCCCTCTACTTCTCCTGTCTTTCAAAGCTGATTTTAAGATACCTGTGCAGTTATCTTTGCTGGCCTACCCTTGGGCTGAATGTCTTGGATACTTACAGGTTATTATATTTGGGTGACTCCTACTCAGCCCGATAGTCAGCTACCTTTGTCAAACATGGACTGTTTAATTAATTCCCTAATCCCAGCTGGAACCTCACTGCCTCATACTGAATACTAAACAAGCTGAGACTGACTTGGTGTCTGGTATATTCTCAGCTCTTTGAAGAGACTACATATGATTCATTTTCTATAAAAATGAGAGCTGTGGTAGAAAAGCACTTCAGATACATTTAAGAGACTGCATATCCCTCCCCTGTCACCCTGCTAACTTTCTATTTATCAGTCTTCCTTTATCACAGTTACATATAATTTACATTAAGCAGAAATTACCTGCTGAAAAGGATAAAGAGTATCTAAAAGTTATGAAAATGCCCCAGATGAAGTGGGCACAAGCATATATAGCAGTAGGTAATAAGTAAATCAAGATGGTTATCAATACAGCAGTAAAAAACACTGGTCCTGCCACATGGAGAAAAGAAGGGAACAATCTTAAGAAAAGAACACAAAAGAAATTTGAATGTTATTGGAACCTTATACTACTCCAGATTTGAAATGCTGAAAGTAAACTGGGCATTTTCCTAGTGTTCTGTTTAAAACAGTCTACACAACAAAAAAGCCTTGCCTGATAATTTTTACAATCAGAGTGAGTGGTGATGGCATAATTATTAATGAATTCCCTGAGAGTAAAACAGTGAAAAAACACAGCTTCTAACCAACGCAGATTGTGCAATGAATGGCAACATATTTCCAGAGAACCTCAAGATTTTATGGGGAAATACAGCCAGAATATATTCAGCTCATGAAACAAAACAACCTTGCATTGTTTGATAAAGTAGCAATACAAATTGTATCCAATGAAAAGAAGTCTGATTTCTTTAGTGGCAGCCTTATCAACCTAATGTCACCTACTGACCCTTCCACCGAAGGTAGCTCAAATAATGTTTCAGTGTGGTTACCACCACTGTCAATCTTGTAGAAAGTGCAATGTGCACTTATAAGAGCAGTGTGCAGCATGCACAGAGTAATTGTAAGTGCAACATATAGCTTTTTACTGTCTGAGATGGTATTTACATTAAAATTTCTTATTTACAAAGGTATTTTGTCATGAAATATTCTTTCCCTTTGTGCCTTTTGGACCCAAGAGAAGGGATCGCACCCTTGTGCTCATTTATTTTATCACTAAACACTATTCCAAACCAACCCAAAGCAAGGTGATTGGAATATGTCATGTTTAACTTTGTCTGCTGTGTAATTACATCCTGTTGTCCCCTGTCAGACCCACACTGGGCATCCAAAGTTGGGAGGGGACACAGCTGGGACAGCTGACCCCAACTGACCAAAGGGATATTCCATACAGTATGACATCACACTCAGCATATAAAGCTGGGGAAGAAGAAGAGAGGGGGAGGTCACGTTGGGAGTGATGGCATTTGTATTCCCAAGTAACTGTTAGGCGTGCTGGAGCCCTGCTTTCCTGGAGATGGCTGAACACCTGCCTGCTGATGGGAAGTAGTGAATGAATTCCTTGTTTTGCTTTGCTTGCATGCGCAGCTTTTGCTTTCCCTATTAAACTGTCTTTATCTCAACCCACGAAATTTCTCACTTTTACCCTTCTGATTCTCTCCCCCATCCCACTGCAGGGGAGTGAGCGAGCGGCTGTGTGGGGCTTAATTGCCAGCTGGGGTTAAACCATAACATCTAGCACTGAAAGTGTAGCCAGAGGTTTTCTCTATCCAAAAGGATCATTGACATGTTTTAGAGAGAGAGAGCATCAGTTACTAACAAATCTATTCATTTTCCCCTCTTCTTTGGTCTGCCCATTCCTCTGAGCAGTAAATTAAAAGGAACAGATGTATAATTTGGGAAGTTTTCCAGATTCTGTTTTTTTTCCTAAGTGAAACATTAAACAATGACTGCTGTATACAATGTTCTTTTGTCTATATCATTTCACTAAGAATCCTAATTCTGTGGTGCATGCACTGTGAATATACCAAACAGAAGGGAGATTTTTTGAATATATATTATTTCTGGACATTTGGGCATCTACTATTTAATCAGAAATTTGTAACTATTTACAATGTAGACTCCTATATCTGAGCTTGTCATTGAGTCTCATTTTACAGTTTGTGGTGAAAAATAAATATTTTAGGGTGTGATTCACCTCAAGCTAAAGTAAACATTTGAAATATATTACATGGATCAGATCCTAAACCATCTATTTCTCTCCTAACAACAACTATTCTCTCCTTTTAAACATCACTTTCATACTTAGGGTTCCAATTTTGTTTGAAGATAATCCTGAACATAATATTCTGAATATAATATAATATCCTGTATATAATATAATATCCTGTATATAGTATAATATAGAATAGAATCATAGAATGGTTTGGGTTGGAAGGGACCTTAAAGATCATCTAATTCTACCCCTCCTGCCATGGGCAGGGGCACCTTCCACTAGATGAATTTGTTCAAAGCCCCATCCAACCTGGCCTTGAACACTTCCAGGGATGGGACATCCATAACTTCTCTGGGCAACCTGTTCCAGTGCCTCACCACCCTCACAGTAAAGAATTTCTTCCTAATATCTAATCTAAATCTATCCTTTTTCGATTTAAAACCATTACCCCTCATCCTATCACTACATGCCCTGATAAAGAGTCTCTCCCCATCCTTCCTGTAGGCCCCCTTTAAGTACTGGAAGGTTGCTATAAGGTTTCCCTGAACCCTTCTCCTCTCTAAGATAAACAACCCCAACTCTCTCAGCACGTCCTCACACTAGAGGTGCTCCAGCCCCCCGATCTTGATATAATATAGTATCTGTGGTATTTTTATAATAACTATAGAATAATCAGGATGTTCAGTAAAATGGAGCTGGATCCAAAGTTCTTTTAAGCTAACAAGACTCTTTCCTCTTTTCTTTACTCTTGGGGGATGTGTCTCAATCTCTGATTTTAGGCACCATTACATGCATAAGGGGTCTAAGTTCAGGGATCTAAGTCCCTAAGTGCTAAAGGATCCTAGTTCAGATTCTGTTCTTCTTAGGCTCCCTTAGTTACGAGTGAGGTCCAGAACTATTTCAGAAGGACTACATAAGTTTCTCGAGGTAGTGCTAACAGAGTGCAGCTAACAGACGAGTGTCTGAAGGTCTGGAAAAGTTAGGCTCTTCCAACAGGGAGGTTGTGGAGGGTTGTAGTTATAGCCAAGCAATTTCCTCTTCCCAGCAGTACAGGGTATGTAACTAAATCAGCATCAAAGGTCATCCTCCCTCTGAACACAGTCAAAGCATTTCATTTGCCTAAACAAAGAATTAAGCTAAGGTGTGTTTGGACAAATGACAGAATCACACAATCACAGGACTGACTAGTTCATTCCCCTTGTTTAAAGCAGGGTCACCTAGAACAGGTTGCTCAGGACACTGTCCTGTTTTTAGTATCTCCAAGGGTGGAGACTCCACAGTCCTTCTGGATAATCTGTTCCAGTGTTTTTCTGTATTTCAGTTTGTGCCCATTGCCTCTTGTCCCATTCACTGGGGACCACTAAGAAGAGTCAGCTTCATATTCTTTACTATCTCCGTCAGGTATCTACACACACTAATGAGATCCCCCTGAGCCTTCTCTTCTCCAGGCTGAACAATCTCAGCTCTCCCAGCCTCTCCTCATAGGAGAGATGCTCCAAGCCTTTCATCATTTTTGTGCTTCAGCACTGGGCACAGCACTCCAGATGTGTCTCACCAGGGCTGAGCAGAGGGCAAGGATCACAGCCATTGACCCACTGGCAACACCCTTCCTAATGGAATCTAGGAGGCTTCTTTGCCATAAGAACACATTGCTGGTTCATGGTCAGTTTGATGTCTACCAGGAATCCCCAGGTCCTTTTCTGCAGAGCTGCTTCCCCCAGGCCTTCCTGGTGCATGGAGCTTATTCCTCCCCAGCTGCAGAACTTGGCATTTCCCTTTTGTTGAACTTCATGAGATTTCTCTCTGTGAAATTTTTCATCCTGTTGAGGTCCCACTGAATGGCAGCACAAACAGCTGGTGACTCAGACACTCCTCCTAGTTTTGTGTCATCTGCAAATGACTGCTCACATAGGTTCAGATACCAGTCCAGTTCTTTATGCTTTTTGACATTTCTATTTAAATTGTTTGGTACCACAAAGCTGTGGAGTAGTTATGAAGGATGAGCACCTCCAAGTGATATGTAATGCATGCAGAACAGATTTTTGTGTTAACTTCATGACAAGAACACAGCAAGCTAGGATTTCAAACTATGATTGCAATTAACTTATTTATGAAGGTAAAATAATGAAAATAATAAATGCTTTTATTTCTAAGGCAAGATGAGAACAGAAAGAAGCTCATTGAAGTGTAAAAACTTTCAAACTGCTGAAGCACATCATAGCAACTGCAGAGAAAAGCTCCTAGGAGAATGCAAGGGTCTTAAATACTACAGTGATCAGCACTTGATGGTAATTAAATTAAAGATCACTATTGCACTGCAGAAAATCATTATTACTGTAATATAAGAAATGTAATATTGGAAACTCAGATGGAAATTTGGAAATATAAGTATTAAAATTATACAATTGGATCTTCTTTTTTATTTATTTTCCATGAAAAACATTTCAAATTTCAAAGCCAAGTGCATTCACAATTCAGAGTATTAGAGTTTAAGGACTTTTTTTTTAAAACTCCAAGGACTTATAGCTGCAGAGAAATATTAAAGATAACAGTGGCTACAAATACAATAAAATTAATGAAAGAGCTTAACTGGAATGGATCCTGACTCTAGCTCATGTTACATTTCAAAGACTGCATTTAGATTTCCTCTGTAACATTAGAAACGATTGCAAGTAAAGTAATACTCCAGCAAATCCCAAAGGGAGTTCGTATTTGTGGCAGTTATCTGTGGATAGAAGAATGAAAGCACAAAGAGAGAGTTTGGAGAATTCTCATAATGTGATAAAATGTTGTATGCAGGAGAAAATCGTAAACATTGTGATTAATAGTATGATTCATTCTTGAGTCAATGATGATGATAGGATGGGATGATGACGATGAAGAAGAGAATACAGAGCAAAAGAAGTCAGGCGTTAGAAAGCATGCCTTGTTTCCAGGATACCACTTGATGTCCCTGCCCGGTTTTCAGGCTAGCTTTTCTGCCTCTCACCCCTGCTTCGTGGCAGAGATTGCATCACTTCTCCTGTACCGTTTCAGATATTGGCGTGGCCACTGCCTGTTCTCGATCTGAGAAGTAACTGGATCTTTGTGGACATGGCAGCCATTTCTTATATTGGATTAGTTACAGAGGATCTATCATTTAAACCACAATACATGGCTGGAAGACAAATGAATAATAATAAAAAAAGAGTCCTCTTTGAACTGAAATATTTAAGAAACTTTAAAAAAAAAATTCATTTCAGGTCAGATTAAAGTCTTTTTTTCTCTCACACAAATACATGCAAAACTACCACTTTTACATGTTCTTATATGAAAGGGGGGAAAAAAACGGAAATGAGATCCTACATTTGAAAACAAGGAACAAGATAGGGAAATTTTTTTATGATTAATCTGTGGAGAGAATAATTACAGTGGCAGTGGAGTTGGTGAGGTCTTCTGCCAGGTTGGGAAAACTGAAAGTGGAAAAATGCTAATGAAATCAGGAAAAGAGGACTCTGGACACATTTTTTAAAAGATCTAGTTTCCATACTTTTTTTAAAATTATTATTATTATTGTTCTTATAGGCTTAGAGTCCAGTTGTGGGTACAATGTAACAGACAGTGATAAGCAGTTGGTATCTTTTAGTGGGGACTCAGTGACAGAGTATGATTTCCATATTTTTTAATACTGCATGGTATCCAAAATCTTTCCTGCAATAATAGAAGAGACAGATTGTACAGGTGGTTTTCCCTGTTAATTTCAGAACAGGATTTAGCAGGTAGCCTGGAAACAGTTGCCTATTTACAACAAGATTGTCTTCATAGGTTAGCATTAGGATAAGCCTTCTTTTGGTTGTTGGCTTAGTCATTGATCAGCATTTCTCCTTATCAAGGTTATAAGCAAGGGAAAATATTTGTCAGAAAGTTGTTTTGCATTGAGTATTTAATCTTAGATTAGAAATCATGTAGTAGACTGATGAAAGGTGGGTTTCTTCCTCTGCAGATATTTTGGTCACTGAATGTTCTTATTCTCAAGGTTGTCACAGGAAAGAGGATGTTGAGGAAAGGCTTTTTTTTTGGCTGTTGGAAAACTATTTTAGGCATACACCAGAAAATACTTCTGTAATCCCATTTTTAGTAGTACAAAATTGGACTACTTTTCTGGCTGAAATGCAGGCCTTCGGAAAAGACAAATGATTCCAGCTGTGAGCAGTTGTTTGGATGGGTTGTTCAGCAATGTTCATGTGTGCTGTCTCCCGTAAAATCTCTGCTTGCTGTGATCTGTGAATACTTTGCAGTGTATCGGAGGAGCCTACACATTTATCTCAGGGCTATAGATTTCAAATGAGAAAGGCTAAAAAGAGAGCCTTATGAGACACAGTGAAGTGTTTCGGTCCTTCCTTGGATTTAGCTCCATACCTCCAAGAACAGAAAGCACCATTGGCCTCCACTTCATTTTCTGCTGTGATAGGTGGGGATGTATTACAGTACGCCTTATCAGTTATTCTACCTGATTTGAACACTGGACATCGTTTGTAATGGAAGAGATACCAAAGGCTGACATTATCCCTCTTTCTGCATATAAGGTTGGAGCAGGTTGCTCCTGCTCATAGAAAGCTGGCTTTAATCTAGCCTTTCAAAAGCAAGATGCTCATTGCAGAATTTTCATTCATTTAATATGACCCCCTGCTAAATGGTATGAATTTGTGCTTTCCTCCTTTGATGATTGCTTTTGTATTTACTGCTTACATTGAATACTGTGGTTTTAACAGCTACAGTGTTTTGAAGTTGATTATCACACCAGTGAGTGGTACACAATAACATAATGTGCTGATGTGCTATTTAGAAGCAAAGGAAACAAATATTCAATTGCCTGTAAAGAAACAGATTCATTCGGCTTTGTGACCAGAGTCACCAAGGTAACAATGTGGTGCTCTGCAAACGCAAGAGAAGGCACATAGGCAAAAAGTGACTTTTCTGTTAATATACATTGTGTACACTTGAAAATATTTTCTGTAGGGTTGCTTATGAAATATATTACCAACACTAACACCCCTTCACACATATACGCAATCTTCTTTCAAAAACTGACATTAAATTATCTGTTCCTGCTAAGAGAAGACCCTGGTAGCATTTAGGAGCCTTTCAATATTTCCCATGGCAAAATAAAGAAAAAAAAGCAAGCTAATTTAAATGACATTACTAGTTGAGATAATTGTAGATGCATTTTAGATCTGTTGGGACATTCTGTGCATGAGGTGCTCTGTAGGCTAACAAAACAAGGCAAAGTGATGCAGCAAGAAATCTTTCCTTCTGTATTTCTGGGAACTAATTTCTTAAGACAGGTGTGTATTTCTGGCCCAGAGTCATAAGCTAACGAACCAGAAGCATGTTGTTCATCAGTATCTCCTGGTGTTCTTTTGCGCGGTTGGTTTTTGGGTTTTGGTTTTTTTCTTTCCAGTTGTATTTACAGATTGAAGTCTGTCTCCCCATCACCCTGTTGCTATCACATCATTTTCTTCCTTTTTTACTTCTGAGTGTTAGAATAGTTGTTAAAATAGCACTCTATTGGCAATTTTGTTTCCTCTTTACCACACCAGGAACCATCTGCTATGCGTGCTTCCCCAAGGACTGCTCAGAATTGAAACTCTCAGACATCCTCCACTCTGCATCATATTAAGATCTTTAGGATAAATAGCATAACCCACACACCATAAAAACTGAAACATTCCAGGTACTCTAGTTGTAACTGATCATTATAATTTAGAATAAAAGCAGTCTTAAATAAACTCATAACACACCTTCATTTGCAACATGTCTCAATACTCCATGCCTTAGACTGGCACACAGTGACCACTGGTTGTAGACTTCTATGGTTTTTAGTAAGAGGAGCTGCTGGGTGTACGTAGTACTCGGTGTTGGAGCTACATGTTGGAATAAGTGGTAAAAATACCATCTCAGGGCTCCAACACCGCTTGCAACCTTTCAGAAGGTAATAAACTGTCATTTTTGCCTGGAGGTTAGCAGGTAGGACCCTGTCTGTGGTTCTGGATATGATCCTCATTGCCATAGCATTTAAGCACATATGTGACTATCCTAGAATATTTCTACCTGGAAGATTCCCTGGATATCTCTCACCAGCTAAGTAACACTGCTTTTGCATTACATTGATAATGAGATTGTTAATAAACACAATTAGATAAAATTAGACCAGACCTCTACAAAATTCAAAGTATAAGAACAGACTTGAATGGTTTCAAACAGTGAAAGCAGTCCTACGACTCAAGAGAAATTATTTGTACATAGGTAAATGTGTATGTCTGCTCATATATTTATATATACATATAAATGTCATCTATATTAGTATCCAGTTTTTTATCTATTGAGCATTTTAAAGTTCTAATACATGTTGCAAACATCAGTTTGCTAAGAAGATTTAAAGGTGTTCTTTTATCAATCTTTTGGTCTTGCTAACAAACCTAACCCCCTCCCACCTCTTTTGACTGTGATAAATATCTGGCCTGTAATTTGGGCCAGTGTCAGCAAGGAATGAAATTCCTTCTGGAGTGTGAGTTGATGGTCTGATCCAAAATAATCAAGAATTATTTAGGCTGGAAGGAACCTCTTGAGATCATCTAATCCAACCCCTCTGCTCAATGAGGATTGGACAGAACAGGTTGCCCCAAGCCCTGTTCAGTCAGGTTTTGATTACCTCCAAGGATGGAGATTTCATACCCTCTCTGGGCAACCTGTGCCAGTGTTTTACCACCCTCACAGTAAGAACATGTTTTCTTGTGTTCAAATGGAATTTCATGTGTTTCAATTTGTGCCCATTACCTCTAGTTCATTCACTAGTCACCACTGAGGAGGCTCTGGCTCCCTCTTCTTCATTCAATCTCATCAGATATTTATACACATTGATGAGATCCCCCTGAGTCTTCTCTTCTCTAGGTTAAACCATCCTACCTCTGTCAGACTCTCCTTGTCTGACAGATCATAGACTCATAGAATCACTTAGGTTGGAAAAGACCTTGAAGATCATCAAGTCCAACCTTTAAACTAGCACTGCCAAGTCCACCATTTTTCCTAATAGCCAATCTAAACCTCCCCTGGTGCAACCTGAGGCCATTTCCTCTTGTCTTATCATTTGTTACTGGGGAGAAGAGACCGACCCCCACCTCGCTACAACCTCCTTTCAGGTAGTTGTAGAGAGCAATAAGGTCTCCCCTCAGCCTCCTCTTCTCCAGGCTAAAGAATCCCTGTTCCCTCAGCTGCTCCTCATAAGACTTGTGCTCTAGACCCTACACAAGCTCCGTTGCCCTTCTTTGGACACGCCCCAGCACCTCAATGTCTTTCTTGTAGTGAGGGGCCCAAAACTGAACACAGTATTCGAGGTGCGGCCTCACCAGTGCCGAGTACAGGGGCACGATCACTTCCCTACTCCTGCTGGCCACACTATTCCTGATGCAAGCCAGGATGCTGTTGGCCTTCTTGGCCACCTGGGCACACTGCCGGCTCATGTTCATGGTCTTACTATTAAAGACTGAGGCAAAGAAGGCATTAAGTACCTCAGCCTTTTCCTCATCCTTTGTCACTATGTTTCCCCGCGCCACCTATAAAGGATGGAGATTCTCCTTAGCCCTCCTTTTGTTGCTAATGTATTTATAGAAACTTTTTTTTATTGCCTTTTATGGCTGTAGCCAGATTAAGTTCTAGTTGGGCTTTGGCCCTTCTAATTTTCTCCCTACATAACCTCACGATGTCCTTGTAGTCCTCCTGAGTGGCCTGCCCCTTCTTCCTAAGGTCATAAACTCTCCTTTTTTCCCTGAGTTCCAGCCAAAGCTCTCTGTTCCGCCAAGCCAGTCTTCTTCCCCACTGGCTCATCTTTGGGCACATGGAGACGGCCTGCTCCTGCGCCTTTAAGATTTCCTTCTTGAAGAATGTCCAGCCTTCCTGGACTCCTTTGCCCTTCAGGACTACCTCCCAAGGGTCTCTGTCAGCCAGTCTCCTAAACAGGCCAAAGTCTGCCCTCTGGAAGTCCAACATAGCAGTTCTGCTGACTCCCCTCCTTACTTCTTCGAGAATCAAAAACCCTATCATTTCATGATCGCTGTGTCCAAGACGGCCTCCAACCATCACATCACACACAAGTCCTTCTCTTTTCACAAAGATGCAAAGATGTTCCAGTTCCTTAATCATCTTCATGGCCCTATACAGGACTTACTCCACTAAGTTGATATCTTTGTTGTGTTGGGAAGCCCAACACTGGACACAGCACTCCAGAAGTGTCTCACCAGTGCTGAGCAGAGGGGAAGGAACACCTCCCTTGACCTGCTGACAACACTCTTCCTAATGCAGCCCAGGAAACTGTTGGCCTTCCTTGTTGCTAGGCAGCATTGCTGGCTCATGGTCAGTTTGATGTCCACCAGCATCCCCAGGTCCTTCTCTGCAGAACTGCTTTCCAGCAGCAAGGCTCCCAACATATAGAGGTGCATGGGGTTGTTCCTCCCGAGGGGCAGGACTTGGCATTTCTCCTTGTTGAACTTAATGAGGTTCCTCTCTGCCTAATTTTCCAGTCTGTTGAGGTTCCTCTGAATGGCAGCACATCCAACAGGTGAATCAGTCACTCCTCCCAGTTTTGCGTCAGCTGCACAGGTATGGTGGGTACACTCTGCCCTGTCGTCCAGGTCACTGACGATGGTAAACAGCATTGGCCCCAGGAGCACGCCCTGGGGTACACTGCTAGTGACGGGCCTCCAGGTGGACTTTGTGCTGGTGATCACAAGGCCCGGCCATTCAGATAGTTTTCAATCCACCTCACTGTCCACTGTCTATCTGGCTGTACTGAAAAATGAAACCAGATAGGAAGTTCAAATACAATCGTCATAACTGTGGTTTGCTTTCAGGAAGCTGGAATCAACCTGCAGAGTTTATAATGGAATAGGCAAGCTGCTATCTAATAAAATTTAGACATAAAAAAAAGGACAAAGAGCTTGATACATTTTATAATGAATTTGTAGTGGAGAAAAATCTCTGGCGTTAAACTATAAGAGGTAATAGTACAGTTCAAAGGGAAAATGTTAACAAATATCCAGAACTAACATATATAATGATAATGCATAACACAACATTCTTCTCTTAAGTAGATTCATGGCAGTCTGCAATGCAGTTGGAAAACAAAACAAGACACGTTGTATAAGGCTATGCCTCAACATAGGATCAGGCTGCTGATTTGTGGTTGTTGTTTAAAACCTACCTATAAACGGTTTTGAATTCCAATTGGTTAGTAGTGAAGAAATTTTATCCTTTCTCACTGTAGACCGTGTTTGGATAATTGAATTATCATAGGACACTGATTTAATATATATTTCCATAAGCTTTATTTTAAATGTCCTGGGATATCAATTGCTACTATAATAAAACTAAGCATCTATATATTTTTGGACCATTTGCTACTGCAAAGCTGTAGAGTAATAGTGTCCATTTTTAGCACATTATTAAATTAGTTTTCTTTCACCTCTCCTAAAGCATAGATTCCTGGGAAGATTTTCTTTTTTCTTGTTTTCTGTTGCTTCATCTCTTCTCATGTCGCCTCACCTCTATTGGTGATATGTTCTCACAGAACTATATTTGGGTTCTTCTACATATTTAGGGCCTCATCTTTAATCTAGGGTCTCCTCCAGAAAAGGAAGATGGAGAATGTAGAAATTATTTAGAATTTTATGTTCGGAATTTGAAACCTGTGATTGTGAAAGCTACTATGCAAGTGCTGTCAAATCCTAGAAAACTTCACATGCCATAAGCATTTTTAACTCTGTAGATTTCTAGAGTTGTATTCTGGAAGGACCAGCAAAAAAAATAATAGTGTCACAGCTTAGGCAAAGTGAGAGCTCAGATCTTAACTCATTTTTTGAACTAATGGGGTTCCAGAAGTCAGACCCTTTATCGCCTTTAGGAGTTTTGATCTTCTAGGTATTCTCGGAGTCTTAATGCAGTTATAGGTTTAGCATCTTCACAAAATGTGTTTTCAGCTACCAATCTCTTTCAAATGGTCACAGAAGGTCATAGGCCTGTTGTCACAGCTGCCTGGTGGTTGGAAATCTCCCTTGCTCTTTGAAAGAGGCAAAATTAACCCTTTCCTCTCTCTGAGAGTATTCACATTCAATTCCTCCTCAATATATCTGCCTCTTTTATATTAAACATCTCAGGTTTCCATCACTATATTAGAGGCTGAATATCTGCAGGATAGAGGCTTTTGCTACAATGAGAACTTTGAGCTACAAGCTGCGCAGTATGACACAGAAATAACCAGATTTCATGTTTCATGTTCCTCATCCATTGATCCAGATGATAGAGGGTTGCCTGAAAAGAGACTTGTGTCTCCTTGGATAGCAGGCCTCTGTGAAGTACTGGTATGGATTCTGGTACTAGCATTAGTATGTGTAGAACCAGTTTTGGTATCTTTGTTTGGGACTGTGTTATCTCACAAAGGGACTCCTCAAGTTTCTAAGAAGTCTGACAGTAATGGTCATTTCTCATCCTGAATGGAAAAAAAACCCAAAAAACCCTCAAAACAAAACAAAACCACAAAACCCCCAAACCCCCCCAAACCCTCCAAGTCCTCCTAAACCCTCCCAGGTCCCCCAAAACCCCAAAACAAACCAACCAAACAAAACCCAAAAAAAAGTTAAGAACTGCTGTAGCATTTTCATTTTTAGTTTTCAGATTTACATTTCCATAGTGAGTAGCATTTCATTTTCAAGGCAGTTCTGACTCTTTGAGAGTCAGACTCAAATGGCCTGCATTTACTGAGTATTTGTCTCTTGCCTAAGCTATAGATTTTATAAATGAGAGTAGAGGTTTCATTAATGGTCCCCGTGATGATGTGCTGATTTGTGAGTCATTACCTGATTATTGTTACTTCAGAAAAGCAAATTAAATAAATAACCATGTAAATTTAGGAGACTGGGAATGGTTAAAAGGTATTCTGAGTTAAAAGTTGGTTTAGAGACTCCCAGGCTTGGGCTGTGACTGTATTTATTTTGGATATCATCAGGAAAAGCAGAGGACAATGTAAATTCTTTAGAGTAATGTCAAATAGAGAACACGTTTGCCCAGGTAGAAATAACTAGAGAATGAAGAACTTGCAGATCGTATCTCACTATTAGTATTTATGGTTTGGGGCTCACTGTTTTTGTGGTATAAAAGGATACTTATTTTAGTTATTACTTCTCCAAGGATTACATTCTGATGGTTACTCTTTTTGATGTGGAACAGTTAAAAGAACTGATGCACATATTTGCCTCTGAGAAAAGCTGAAACAGTGAAATGCTTGAGCATCCGACATAGTTCTGCCTTATAAGAGAAGTAAACAAAACATGCTAGATAACTTTTTCAATCAGCAAGCAATCAGTAATTTGGAAACAGTGAGTTTTTGTGTTCTTGGAATCTCTAAACCATCATTAGACAAGATTGTAATGTCTGATGATGTTGATTTAGTAGAAAGACAAGTGTTACTCTGTAACTTGAGGTAGCAATTAAAAATGGAATAAAGGTCTTTGACAAGGCATAGCAATCTATTTTCATAGTAACTCCTCTTCTAAAGCAGCTTCAGGTGAATACAAATCATCCACAGCAGAAATATGACATTTCACTTGCACGTGTGATCTTGCACTGTTTACCATACACAGGTTGTATATAGTAGGACTAATCAAATATTCTCATTAATAAATCATTTAATTAATCTAGACTTCAGGCTTGTAGGAAATTATTTTCAAATTAATTCCAATTTCTGTAAATGTAGTTGTTATGAAATAGTTTCCACAATGTTAATGGAAGTTTATTTATGTGAATTACTGTGATCTGTTTGCTTCACTTATTCATGATTCATTATCTAAGATCTGTGACTGTTGTTTGGTTTTGTTATACATACTGAAGGCATTTGCTGGCTGAATAAATAAAAATACAATTGTGTGATATTTAGCACTTTGTAATGCCAAACATCTGCACTCTTACCTGAAAAAGTCAATTCATTTTGCATTCACCAAACACTGTGCAATCAAACTTGTAGTACACTCAAATCTTTCAGAAAACAGAACCACAGTATCAGAATGAGTAACTCAGGCCAGAAGGGACTTCAGGATGTCTCCAGTCCAACCTTGTGCTCACAGCAGTGTCATCTATAAGGTCAGACAAGGCTCCTCAGGGTTTTATCCAGTTGAGTCTTGAACACCTCCAAGGTACTTGAACACCTTCAACTTCCCCACAGTCGCTGGAAGCTGCTGCTAGGTCCCCCTGAAGTCACCTCTGCTGCAGACTGAACAAGCCCAACTCCCCCAGCCTCTTCTTACAGAGCAAGCACTCCACCCCCCACCATCTCAGTTGTCTCCTGAACTCCCTCCACTTTATAAATGTCTTTCTTGTACTGTTGTACACATCGAGATGTTTCTCCTCTATATGAGTTGCACCTTTCCCTTCCATCAAAGGTCAGCTTGCTGTCTTGCATTGTGTATGCTGTCAGCCTCACTGACCTAGTAGTCAACAGCCAGCAACAGCTGATAGTGGGATCTTGGTGTAAGAGAGAAGCTGTGGTGATGTGCAGATCTAGATTCCTCCTAAAAAGCACGATCCCCTAGACTGAAGCCTAGCTTGTCCCTCCCTGTGGTGTGGGGCTAAGTATGTGAATTCCCATCCAAACAATTGCACCATGAATAGGCACATAGCAAAATGAGTTCCCTGTCCTGTGGCTTAGCATAGATTTTGGACTGGGAGAGAAAAGCTGAAAGGGCTTACACTCTCCCTGCAGAATGGCCAGGCTTCCTTACAGAATGGAAAATGCTCTGCCCTGGGATATTCCATTACCTTGTGGTTAGGACACTTTGCTAGGATTGAAATGCATCCAGTTCAATATAACTGTGCTAAGGAGTCCTGAGGGACCATATCTTCCACTTCACAAGTTCCCCAAGTTAATGAGCTTTTTTTGTCAATGTAGGCTTTTTTGAGGAGTGAACAAATAGAATGTCTTGGTTTTCATATTCCATTTGGTCTTACATAGAAGACAACAGTTAATCAGCTATATTTGGAGGGACATCTCCAAATATATCCACATGCTGTGGGAAGTACACGTCTGAATGTCTCAAAGCTAGGGTATACAGTTGTTTAAGTGTTCAAAGGCTTCCCTGAACAGGTCCCTTGGCATTCTGAACACCCTTACCTGCGTGCTTGCCTATGCCACCCAAAAAATGTATTTTTAAAGCAGTTTTCAATAGCTTCCCTGTTAAAATCAGCCCCCTAGTTACTTGTTTACATGAGTACATATATTAGCACATACTTGGCTGTTTGCTGCCATCTTGGTTACTATACTGGAGACTTACCTGGACAGTTCTAAAATATGCATGGTAAACCCCTAGGACTTGAGATTAAATTCCCTAACTTGAACTGTGGGCAGTCACAGAGGTTGGCTAATAACAGACACTCACTATTGGATGAATAGATCTTGCCTGGTTACTAGGGTACAAATACATTAGCATGGGGACAGTACTCTGTTACACAAGCTACTTGTTACACATTGGGGTGCTATAAATGTAAGACCACTATCATAACTGCACATGTTAAAATATGTTTTAACTACAATGTATAGCAATTACACCTTTTCACCCTGTTTTTTTTTGCAGGACATACAGTATAAAATTGTTACAAAGCATCAATTTAGTTGGCAAATTGTAAAAGACAGACAGTTTGGTTATCAGGCAACTGACCTAGGACTTGTGAGTTTATATACGAGTTTATTTACAGAGTTATTATCTCATTGTTTTGCCCCCACCACCACAACCACAACCCCCACTTTTAAACAGGAATAACGGCATCTTGTGATTCAGAGGTATACCATGAGACTAAATGCATTGTGTATTTTTCAGCTACTAAATAAACAGGCACTATATAAGTAGCCTGGATAGAAATGTTGCAGGACTGATGCATGTCACAACAAACTGGGATGTTATAAACTCAGGGAGTTCAAACATTCCCATTTCCCATCAAACGTGTATTTTTTAAAGAACGGGAAATCTAGTGTTGTGTTTTCCCTTCATATTCGCCTATGGATAATGGTTATTTTAGTATTGACATAGATCTTAGAGATAACATTTTCCATCTGGTGATTTATTTCCCGTATAATACTATCGTTAACTGGAAACCTGACATTAGGCTTTCTGAGGTGAAAACTTTCTCTAAATGTTATAAGTGAGCAGAACTCCATGGAGTAATAAAAGTACTGACAATTTATATATGCTGTTAATTCCACTGATTGTGTCCAAATTCCAAAAGTGGCCCCTGGGTATTACATTTAAACATTATCCTCTTTGCAATACTCGGCTTTGAGAAAAGAATATGTCAGGAGTTGCTCAGAACTGTGACTACAAGCTTACAAATAGCTGTCAGTGAGGTCTAAAATTATTATCTTTCCTCAGTGAAAGTGGAAACACAGGACAAGCTGGGCAGCAAAGTAAAATGTGGACATAATCAGCTACAGCAGTAAGGAAAGCAAAATGTGTGCTGCTGCATTTCTGCCATGTGAAAGAACATCAGCATAAATGAAACTGTTTAAACAAGGGAACAACCTTGAAGCAGAAGTCCTACAATGAGAAAACCAGTACACTGGTCTAGGTCTTCAGCTGGCTTAATTTATTTACTTTGGATAAGGCTAAAATTTAGAGTGTGAGCATGTGTATATATGCTAAATATAAATCAAATATGATTCCTTATAATAATATTTGTTAGTTCTATATTATAAATTTTGTTAAACTATGGATAGAACTTGTGACATGTGTCTTGGTACATACTAGTTCACTTGTGGCATTCCATTCTCGTGAATAACAGCAGACTAACTTAATTTGGACTACTAGAGGGCAAATAATGGCAGATTTCGTTAAGTTCCACATGGTCAGATTTCCATCCTATGAATATACTGAAGATCGGAATAGAGATTATGTAGATTTCTGCAATGAAAGAAGGGAAGGGAAGGGAAGGGAAGGGTGGAGCAGATGGAGACTGCCAATAGTACTGGAGTGTGAAAATGGGATGGGAGATCTGGAGGAGAGAGGAATCTACAAAAGAAGAGGGCATCACTGAGTGAATGGGGAGCAGCCTACAAGGAGGATAATGGAAGAATAACTAGAGTCATTTAAAGTGTCCGTAGTTGTGTTAGTTTTTATTCTAAGAAGCAATTATTGTACAGTCTGACCACAAAGAAAACACGGACATATGAAAACCAGGTCATAAACATACCTTTTTAATGAAAACATCAGAAAAGTACATAATGATGACGTCTGTTGATTAAATGGCAGATTAAATCATATTTGATATGATTAAATTCAGTATGGCTGAATATGACTGAGTAAATATTCTGTTTTCTTTGCAAAACCTGAATTATTTCTGCTCTATGGAAGTTGTGTTAGTAATTTTACCACTTAAATACTTTCTCTGCCCTTCTTTGCTGTATGACCAAACAGAGATGTAATCATCTGGGAAACTTTTAATTAATCTAAATATGTATTTTAAAATTCCTACAGGAATTTATGGTGTTCCAGTTTAGGGTGTTCCAGCACTGGTTTCACGAGAGACATACTAATCTGCTGCAAAATTAATTTTTTCATTGAAAAATTAAAAAAAATATTAAATTGGTTTGGTATTTGATTACTTTGGTCACAATCTTAATATGTTATGAACATAGTTTGGTGGTGAGTACTCACAAGTTCTTGGATATCCAACATGCAGCTCATTGGACTTCCAACAGAAATTTAAAGGAAGGTCTTTTTTTTATGATTATGATTGGATTGAAAAGATTAGACAAAACACAACTTACAGTAAAAATAAAGCCTCCCCAAACACCTTTCAAAACCAATCCCTCCAAAATAGGAAAAGAATATGTACACCACACCTTGTGCTGAATCTTAAAATTGCCCTGGTTTATTTTGCTTGATTTACCTTTACCTATGTGTCCAGCTGAGTTGGGCTATATTGCCAACTACTGACAGGTCATATTCAGGTATTGCGTAAAGATTCGATGTTAAATAATCTCTGGGCATTACTCCAGACAATTCCTAGCCAAAGTATCACAGAAAGCGGGGATGTTATTAACCACTTTCCTTCCTCCAGTTTTTTTCTCTGCAGACTATCTGACTCAGTTTAATGCACAAAAAAATACTTACTTGTCTTATTTATGTCATACACATTCTACTTCCATGTACATCTCTCTAGTTGGTGAAAAATCACCAGTACTATAAATTAAGGAGCCAGAGCACAGGTTAGATGTTCAACGGGACCATGTGTGGACTACTCAGATGACTAATAGGAGCCATTTTGAATTTCAGCTGTTAAAGGAAAAGCAGTGAGCAAGATTGACCAGTGCCACTACTTGGATAATAGTAATAATAAATTCTTGTGAACATAAGGGTATTCTTTTAAATATCTGGTATATTTTCAGTTTGAAAATCACAAAACTTTGCTGAAAGAAATTTTTTAAGTTTTTTTATGTATTGGGGAAAGGCTGACACCACCACCACCACAGGTTTTTTCTGAACTCAGGATTTCACCATACATATTTTATATCATAGAATCATAGAATCATAGAATCCCAGGTTGGAAGGGACCTCAAGGATCATCTGGTCCAACCTTTCATGGCAAAAGCACAGTCTAGACAAGATGGCCCAGCACCCTGTCCAGCTGAATCTTACAGGTGTCCCATGCTGGGGAATCCACCACTTCCCTGGGGAGATTATTCCAATGGCTGATTGTTCTCATTGTGAAAAATTTTCCTCTTGTGTCCAATCAGAATCTCCCCAGGAGTAACTTGTACCTGTTACCCCTCGTCTTTTCCATGTGACTCCTTGTAAAATATATGAAAGCAAGTCTGGATGAATTGCACTTGTGAGTTACAGAATGTAACTTAATCTTAATTCACATTACAGTGAAACTCAGGGAATTTTCATCAAGGTTCAAAGGTCCATAAATCTAGTTGCGGGTAAATTTTTGGTGGCATAGTTAGCTGGCTGTCCTGGCATACAGCAGGAGTATATATGCCCAGGCATGCAAAAGGAAAGTCTTTAGCCAATGAAATTATTGCAAAGGTTGCTGTTGTTAAACACTTTGTAAAATCTACATTAGAAGCCTGGGGTCTATTTTAAAATATCATTGTATGCCATTATCCTTGCTTTGACAGGGCATGCTCAGCATTTTTTTGGGGGAAAAAAAAAGTCCTAGGCATATGAAAAAAGTAGAAACTGCACTTAAGGAAATGTAAATACAAAATAATAAGTAGCATCAATTCAAAATAGCTATTGCTACCCTTTTGTATCATGATGAGGTCAAACTTGTTCCTTATTAGAGTGTGTTCTTCAGCTTCTGTCTTATTATTTTGATTCCCCAGAGGTGCTGGATAAGTAAACAACATAAGACACACTTGCTTTATTCCCTGTAGTCAAGCTTTACCATGTGGTTTGCCAAATTATTATGTATCAAGAACTAATCTCTAGATGCAAAGCTACAAGCCTGCAAGGATTTAAAGCACAAGCTGGAAACTATGTGCATTACTGTTACTACTTATCTGGGATGTGACTACACGAAGATAAATAAAATTGGATGTCCTTGGATAGGTTCAAACTACTTCTCTTGGTTACTGGGTCCTTCAAATATCTATTTAACTCAGATCAATTAAAGAATAAATTAGTAACTAGGTGATCCGTCTGCACAGCTAATTGCTTGTCTGGTGTCTGAAGTTTTATCTTTAATATCTCTTCACTGCAAGAAAGTTAGTGTCCCTTTGAGAGGGATGACTAATGCCTATTAGAAATATTTTAATGAATTTCTGAATTGCTGGGGAAGATGTCATAGTTTAATGGTAGATTTTTGCTCACACAGCTGCCTGTGGAACATTTGAGATGCACTATTATCTATTAAGCTCACAGTGGGTAACAACATAGTGCTAAGTATATTTGCTGGCTTTGCAGGAGATGGAAGCTCAATTTTCTGTTCTGTTGGACTCTTATTACAAATTTAAACATGGTTCTTCTAGAAATGAGCCATAGCTACCAAACTGGTTTGGAATCTGGTCTGTCTTCTGGAAGGTTTCCTTTCAGAATTTGTTAAGCGTTCAGAAACTGAAAACTCAGAAAGTTTAGCAAGAGGAGAATATTTCCCTTAGTTTCCACCATACTGACTTTTGACATAAACTAAGACTACAATTAAGATTTCATTCCTAAGCCAGTTTATATTTACACTGTTTCCTGCACCCAGGTCCGAGCAGAAGTGCCCTGGACTTCAAACCTGCAACATGCACTAAGGTCACACTTAGATTAGATTGCAAGAACAAGTGTGTGCTCTGCTCTTTATTGAGTCTGAATAACCCCAGACTTTAGGTTAATTGCTGTAAAGACTCCAATCTGAAATGAACTTATTCCTCTTTCTTACAGCATGCTCTTTTTCAAAAGAATTGCTAAGACAGTGTTACTGAATGGATTGATTTAACAACAAAACACATAATTAACTGGTCATTTGTCTATAACATGTCACTAACAGTTGTGTAAAGGTCAGTCTCTTGGGTAGCTACCAGAACTGACATCTGCGTGATATGGCATCATCAAAATCTAGTGAGATTATTATATCAAGAGGGAAACAGGATCTTGTGGCATTTGTGTCCTTTCTCTAAAGATTCACATGGAGATAACAGTGGAACCATTGAAAGGAAGAAAAAGGAAAAGTAGGATTATTATGTGGTAACCTGGTGTCAGTAACTCAAGGTCAACAGTCACGGTGATATGTTACATCCTATGTTTGTTTCCATAGAAAAGGGATCCTGATGCTGATTAGAGGTATATGTTACGCTAATGCAAAGAAGAATACCTGGACAGGTCAGAACCTGTGTTGAAAAACTAGCATGAGTTATTCCAAAATAATACTCTGTGGAAATGTAGTTCTCAATAAGGATGTACTGTCATAGCGTGTAGAGGAAACTGAAATTCAAGCCATTAGTTCATCTGATTCCTCCATATCCTGAAAAGTAAACTGTAACTCAAAACGCATATAGATCCAATATATTAAATGAAAAAAAGCGCAGACAAGGAAAAATATTTTATGGATTTTCAAAACTAGTCATTTCTGCAGAAATCTTTTAATTTAATTTTTGCAATATAGCCCACAAGACCAACCACTTACAAATATAGCATGGATACCAAAAATATAGCATAGGTACCTGTGCTGGTTTTGGCTGGGATAGAGTTAATTTTCTTCATAATAGCTAGTGTGGGGCTATGTTTTGGATTTGTGCTGAAAATAGTGTTGAAAATTTAGAGATGTTTTTGTTATTGCTGAGCAGTGCTGACACAGAGTCAAGGCCTTTTCTGCTTCTCACACCACCCCACCAGTAAGTAGGCTGGGGGTGCACAAGGAGCTGGGAGGGGACACAGCTGGGACAGCTGACCCCAACTGACCAAAGGGATATTCCATACCATATGATGTCATGCTCAGCATGTAAAGCTGGGGAAGAAGAAGAAAGTGGGGCCATTCGGGGTGATGGCGTTTGTCTTCCCAAGTAACCGTTACATGTGCTGGAGCCCTGCTTTCCTGGGGATGGCTGAACACCTGCCTGCTGATGGGAAGTAGTGAATGAATCCCTTGTGTTGTTTTGCTTGCGTGCGCGGCTTTTGCTTTACCTATTAAACTGTCTTTATCTCAACCCACCAGTTTTCTCACTTTTACTCTTTCAATTCTCTCCCCCATCCCACTGTGAGGGGAGTGAGCGAGCAGCTTTGTGGTGCTTAGTTACCAGCTGGGGTTAAACCACAACAGTACCACAGAAAGTGAGTAAGAATGTAAAGTCTTATTCATGAACTCTTTTATTCTTATTTCCAAAGATCTGGAGGGAAAGAGCTGGCCAGTATTTTTCATTTCTGACTCCAAGTTAGAAGTCTTCTTTTTCTTCTGCTCTATTCAGTAGTTTATTGCAATGCAGAAATGTTCCAGCCCTGTTTCTCAGATTTCTGCCTTTTTCTCAGCTCTATGAAGAGTTTTTAAAAGATGAAGCAAAGACTCTCAGGTAGTCCATCAAGGAAAGAGGATTTTTTTTTTAGAATAAGTGACAACAAGGGTTTCTGATTCAAAGACTGAATGGCATCAACCTGAAGAAAAGCGTGCTTGAAAGAGTATGATAATTAAAGACAGAATAATTTCTTTCAGAAATCAGGAATGGATAGAAAGGAGGGGTAAGTCAAAGTTACATGTTGAGGAAATAATTGTGGGACGGAATGGGATGCACGGGGAAGAATTGAGAAGAATGGAAGTGATGTTGCTGAATAGCTTTGAATTGCTACAAATGCTGTTAAGAATTTGTGCAGGACTTGATGAGAAAGAAGGAAAAGAGATAGCCTTGGAAGGGACTATTAAAAGCATTTTATCCTTGCAAGAATAGATGTTTGGTTACAGGTAAACATACACTGATATCCTATAGAATTTGCCAATCATGAACTCTTTCTCCATCCACCGTTTAAAAACAGCATGTTCTTCCAGTCTTTCCTCTGTACAGCAGTTAGAAGAAGACTAATAAAATGTTCTGAATCATCTTCAGTGCATTAGCACAAGCTGAAAGCCAGACTAACATAAAGGATCCTCCCACTTCCATTCCACTAAGAAAACCTGTTTTTAAAAGGTTTGTTCTTTCTCTCTCTTAATATGTGTTTACTTGTTAGAGTTGTATTTATTTTGGTGAAGTTAATGGCCCCTAGGATCCCTCTGTTCTACATAAACCACACAGCATCAACAATGGGGACACAAGTTTTTTCTACTCACATGAGTTCAGCACTCCTAAATCTGATCACTGGTAATAACAGGAGGCTGGTTTGAAATCACTGAGTAATTTGGAACTGACCTTAAGCAGAAGAGCTCTGCAGGCTTTTCATTAACACTTCTTAGTACAGGAGGTAGGAAGACACTGCTCTTTCCACTCTGTGTTGTAAGTTTAAGTTTTAGGGATGGAAAATTTTGTCACAGGTGTTACTTAAAAGACAGTGATATATTCCTTTCAGAGCAAGTCCAGATATAAATTATTCTAGCTCCTAGAAGAGAATAAGCTTTCTTTGTCACAGCAATAACAGTGACAAAAAGCAGAACATCTCTGCAGTTTACCTACAGTGTGCTGGTGGAGACTTTCTGAAAACCATCTGCATGGGCTAAGTAAATCAGGGTATCTCATAATACTTCATTGTAGCTTCATATGTAGTATTTCCTCCATGTTTTGGTTACAAATCTTTTTTTATGTTGTTAAACTTATTCTGAGGGAGGTTTCTTTCTGAAGCTCTTTTTTGGGGACAATTTCCTCCTCTTATCTTCCTTTTCTTTTCTCTTCTGTCTTAACGTCTTTCCTCCCCTCTGGCTATGGACTTTTTGGGGGATTTAGTCTCAGCAAGGTAAATAATCCCTTAATGATCTTCATGCTCTTTTATTCCATGGCCTCAGTTGAGGCTGATAAGGTTTGTTTTCATTGGACTGATTTTCTTTATATGGATATTTTTTCTGTAGAAAGCTGTATCAAATAGATTGCTTCAATTGAACTGCCAAAGAACCTTCAAAGGCTAACAAGTTTGAGGCACTGTTAAACTAGGTTAAAAATCAGTGATCTACAGCTGAAAGCTTATACAACTAGAGCTCATTAATCCTCAAAGCTTAAAATGCTTTCTAAGCTTCCATGAACTGTACTTTTAGTTACTTTTTAATACTTATTTTTGCTTTTAGAACTTCTAACTTTAACTGAATCAGGCCATTTTATGTTTCAGTTCTGGATCTCATGAGAAGATGGATTGTATTCAGGCATAAATTATTGGGAATTAAGTACAAAAATGTCCTTAAAAAATCCATCCTTATGTGTATACATAAGTCCTACTGTGACTGACCTTGTGTTACAGAATCTTTGTAGGTCAGAAGGAAATTTTTACTTCAAATTCTGGAGAATTTCTTTAATAAATATGGGAATACAAATCAAGTATAACAGTTGTTGAAGAATAACAAATAGTTAAATCTTGTGTTTGCATCTATAGCTCTGTTTTGGCTCTGCACTTACAATCAGTAAGAAAAGAAAGTAATTGTGCATTATTTCTTACTCATTTTGTAACGTTGCTTGTGTTTTCTGTACAGTAAATGCATTAAAATTCTTGACTTCCAGACAAGTTCAAAGAAAAGGAAAGAATATTCCTCAACAATAAAAATATTATAAACATTTTGCTGAAGTATGACAATTTTAGGAAATAGACCTGAGATCTTTATCATGTCACCAAGAATATAACTTTTTTATTCTGAATGGATTTATTATCCATGAAAGATACCAGACCGATGATACTGAAGAAGAAATTACTTTATTCATTGACATATATGCTTCAACACTGACCTGCAAAAGCTTTCTCAAGGGGAAGGAAATAGTCAGATATTCACTTTTGGCTAGACACTATCATCTTTGATGAATGATATCTTACTGTAGAAAGACTCCATTGGGACTAAATATAGTAAAAACCAACTGCTAATGTAGGGGTAGAAGAACCTTCCCTTTAACAGCGTCAGATAGATGAAGTCGTGAAGTTACAAAATGTGGACATTGTGCACCCTGTGAATTTTGAGGAAAATCTGTATCATGACAGTCATTTATTTTGGTTGACATAGTCAAGAGAAGTCTCTTCTCCCCATGCAAGGTCAGTTTTTTGGGTTAGTTCTGGTTCAGATTTCAGAGTAAGGTCCCTTCAGCAATCCTGACAGCTCTGGCAACAGATTGGAGAAGGTGCAGGGAGGTAAATTCCATATGTCCCAGCTGCCACTGTAATCCCAAACTGCATTTATTTAGACAGTTCTTGCATCAGTCCTTCTCAACTGTATCTGCAATCAGAATAACTGGCAGTAAAATGCATGTGTATTTACATCAATTCTTCTAAAGCCAGTCGCTGGATAGGGGAAGCCATTATCAGTTCACTTTCATAAAGGCTTCATCTTTCCATAGTTCATTTTCAGAAAAAGTCGGTATGATCCTCTTTTTATGTAGAACACCATCCACATGGCTGATGGGAAAATCAGTGCTGAATGAGGTGTGACTTTTGTGAATGTGAGGAAGAATCCAAGAAAACAGTCAGATCAGATGACAAAATGGGGTCAGTTTGTATCAAGCTGAAATACACTCATTTTTTCTGGAAAAAATAGTCTGCTTTTGAAATTATTCTGCCTTTTATTCAAGCTAAAAAAGCTAAATTTCAAAGCACATCTGACAATAGCAAAAACTGCACAACAACAAGGAGCGATCCAGCTGGAGAGAGAGGGGAGAGAGAGTGGCTGCCACATAGCTGTACATGATGCTTGTTCACACTTGCTTAATGCATTTTTTGTGATAAACCACTATAGGTCAGGAGCATTCTGCCTTTAAAGCCTGAANAGAAGAGTAAGGACTTTATCCAAAAGTCCAGTAAGATCCAGCTAAATCACAACATAAACAACTGGCCAAGTGTGGCTCACTGACCTTCTATAATGACTCTCTCCAGCTATCTCCCTCTTGTCACCATAGACCCACCACAATAGACCCAGCTGGCCTCTGGGATCTATGATTATACAGATGTGCATCTTTAATAGTCTGCGGTGTTTAATAATGACATCTTTCCTGCATGTTCTCCACGCTATAACTAACTAAAATACAAGAAATCAAAACAGTCTTACTTTTCTATATTGTGGGTTGTCTTATCCTTTTTTCCCAGCATGTTTGTCTAGTACCAACTCTTTGCTATTGTAATATAGCAATAACCTGGTCATATTCATTTGATTTCACCTGGCAATTGTATTTTCTCAGGAGTAGTCAGCAGTCTTGACTTGTGTTACTTTTCCTCTCAGCTTTCCTACCATGATGATGAAAGGATGGTACATTCTTGCAAGACTACAGGTTAAACTTGTAAATGTATAAAGCTAGAAAACAGTCTGTATATATCTCATACTGTTGACAATTTGCTTGATTTTTTTTTTTTACATTTAAAGAAATACTCACCAAATAACATTGCGGTTTCAAATTTGTCTTGTCCTGTGTGGTTTTGCTGTGTTTTCAGATATCACTGTGACTGTTTCACAACTTTCTCATTAGAATGTAATTTTTTTTTTTTAAAGTTAATGGGAAATTTTTATTCTGCTTACAACAGCCTGACCAGACACCAGTTTCTAATTTCCTCTCTAAAATCTCACTGTTCAGAGCAGAGTATCACATCAAGGAAGCATGTTCATAACGATCTGGAAGTTCTTAGGTTGATGTGTATGAGTTTTGAGGCAGGTAGCAGTTTTGACTATTATGTGGAAAAGCACAAGGACTGGACTACCTGAAACTTTGTTAACTTAAAAGATGTTTTAATGCTGCTGATTTTTTGTCTCTACTGAATCTCATGCAGAGGTATAGGGATTAGCCCATGGACATGTGGTTGTCTTGCACTCTTCTGTTTGGTTTCATCACATCCTTTTTCATCGCAGAAAGAGTCTTAAGGATTCAGCCAGTTTATTTTGCAATAGTAGTCAGGTGTTGGAAATTTCAGAGAAAGGCAGAAGTTCCCCTATGATTTGCATATAAGAATTTCTTCTAAAAAATAATTTCAAAATAAAAGATGTTTCTTTCTAACCTCAGGCAAACTCTGGTTGTATATGTAGAAGCATAAGGATTTTGCACATCTAATACACCTTACATTTTCACATGTACATGATCTTCTGCGTAACCTACTAATTCACTGGAAACAGTAAAATGAGGTAGCAATGAATTCCACAGGCTAATTAGAGATTCCTCATTTTTGTCAGTTGCCTTTGAATATCTTTTGCCTAACTGTCATATGATAAGCTAAATAGGAGCAGTTGTATGACCTTCAGTATATCATTATCTAATATATATACAGGTAACACACTGCCTATTATTACTTGTTTCCAAAAACTAAACAGCACACATATACAGATATTATTGTGTAGAAATCCTTCTGTCCTGCTGAGGTCTATCTAATTTCTTTCCCTGGATTATTTTCTTTTCTCTATATCTTGAAGATGGAATGATCAGAAATATAAGTATCATTTTACATGAGAAAAAAAATCTTGTCAATTTTCTCCTGGTTGAATTAAATGTTGTACAGATGTGGGTAATTTAATATGCAACTTATACATCTTGAACCATCCTACTCGCCTTCTACTAAAATGAAGAAATGTCCAGTCAATGGAACCAGATACACAACTAAGAGGCACAAGGTCTGTCTTGCTGCAACAAAACTTTTTAATCACCTTACACATGTAGAGACTGCCCTCAACAGGAGATAATCACTAAGAAACCTAATTTTAACATGTAACATTCTAGATCTCAGGGAAGGTTAGACATGAATATTTCAGTTAATGAAACAGTCTGCTCACTTTCTTAAGTGAGGTTTTTTAACATATGTACATGCTAATTAGTAAAATATCAACTGTTTTACACGTGATGTTTTTGCTTCATCATCCTTTAGTAACACCAGACTTGCCAAGACATAAGGGATAAATTTACACATTGAAGAGACAGCCATATAGCTACTTTTGGAACTCTCAGCCTTTCAAATCAACACACAGAAAATGAAGGTAATTGTGGTGTTTTTTCCCTCATATCAACACAATGCTATGGAAATCATGCTTGGAAAAGCCAGCGGGAGGTCATGGGCAATGATCTTATTGTTCTGTTCATTCCTCTCTTCTATGCCATCCTTCAGAGGATTTGCTAGAAAGAAATGTTGTGATAAACTCAACTTCCCTAGTGAATTTGTTCAAGGTATTTATTACTACTTCCCTTCAGTAAAGTTTATATTTTTTCACATCTTTGTTCTCCAGTATGATGTATTTTATGACAAGCTGTCAGCCATTTCTGTTTTTCTCAGCCATTTCTGTTTTTCTCTTTCTATAGGGGCCAGCAAAATTATGCTTTTATTGTTGTTGTCAGATAGAAAAGAAATAAAGACAGATGTACAACTTTATGGAATAATCTGTAATGCACTGGTGCTGAAGAGTCCAAAACACTGACTGGGTCCCTGCTACACAAGATGCTGCACAAACACACAAAAAAGACAAGTCTGTCTCAGAGATCTGACCATCAGATCTGTGTGCTTTGAAGGAAATAGATAGTATTATTCTAAGGAAGAGGGTAGGTAAGTGAGTTGAAATATTACCCCTATGTTAAGTCCTTGTTTTCTCATGTTACAAGGCTCTTGAGGTTGGCAGTCCAGGAAAAAAATGTGGTATTAAAAGGAAATATTTGGGGATTTCTTGATTTCCAGGAAAGAACACAGTTACCTCAGCCTTCCCGAGTACTACAAGAAAATGCACATGCTCTGCATGGGTGCATTGCGGTTCCTGCTCAACACACCTGATATGATCAGAGCCTACAGCAAACTCACTGTCTTTCCACACTATCTTGTCATGTTTGATTTCAGTCCAATATCATGAATGCAATTTGTGATAAAGGTTCTCCTTCTGAACACAAATCACATAAGGAAAATATTCTTTTTTTCCTTCCCGAAGTTAAGGCAGTGCAACAAATAATACCAGCCTGAAGCAGAGTAATGTGTTTCTCTTCATTGAGGAGATAGAGCAGGCGTGCAGTCTTCCCCCAGCTGTAATTAAAAACCACATCTTCTCTGTCCAGAAAGCCTGAGCTCTCCTTGGGCTACCTCCCAGAATGATCCTGTTATCAAAGTGATCAAAAGGGCTATTAAATATAAAATACATGCACTCTTCCAGAAGCAAATTCTAGAAGCTGGGAGACCGCACTCCTTGCTGAGTGACTAAACTAGGCTAAGTTCACTCTCCATTGTTTTTCCTTCTTTTCTTCTGTGAAACTTGTATTCTTTGCTTCACAGCGGGGAGTGGTACAGATGGAGTAGGTTTTCTTCCCTACCTAAACCTATGACAGAGTGATTAGTTCACCCTTTTGTAAAACAAAGTTTTGAGTCTGAATCTCCTCAGGCTAAAGAGAAACCTGAAACTGGATTTTCATCTTCATCAGTGGGTTGTCTAGCGTCCAAGCCACTATATAAAAGTCAATTAGCACTACTAAGTTGCTTTAAGTCACCATAATTGCTTAACTGCTTATTAAAGCAAAATTATCTGTGTGTTAGGTATATTCAAACAGTATCTTCAAGCGACTTGGGAACTCTTCTGTATAGAATATGGATCATGAAAAAAACACAGCCTCCAGACATGTTCTGGATATGTTCTTAAACCAAATTGTTGTTATCTTTATTTGGAAAATTGCTATTCAAGTAAGAATACACCATGGAAAATGTAGACATCAGCTAATCAGAGTTGTTTTGCTATTTTGGATTTAGGTATATCAAGACTGTTCTTTTTATAGCTGTTAGAGTGCTTCAAAAACGGACTGGAAGTGATTTTTATGGCATTATTCTGAGCAAAATCTACAGTCTGAACTCAGGGATCAAGCCCTGCAGTCTTTCGCACAGCATCACTTCTCACTTTGGGATAGTCGATATGCTGTACAGCATTCCAAGTTTTTTGTGTTATATATTTCATTGCCCTTCAAAAACACAACAGAACATATAGTCTATTTGGAAAGGTATTTTTTTCTAGGGCTTTAAATAGCTGAGAAAAAGGGCAGAAGAGCAAAAGTAATGAAGTTATTCCACTGACAGCTAAATTAGCTATTCATGTATTTTGTATTAGCAGAAATCTAAGGGAGAAACTGAAATCTTAAAGATATTTTTGGAGAAAGAGCATGGAGGGATTAAGCATAAACTCTTAAGAAGCCTTGATTATCCTTGAATGCAAATATATTA
>WAAD01015721.1:0-10138 GCA_013389945.1 Fregata magnificens | reverse complement strand
CGGCACTGGGAGCGGGCGCCGCTGCTGGTGCGGCGGGGCGACCCCGGCTACTACGCGGGGCTCTTCTCCACGGCCGACTTCGACGCCGCCCTGCGAGGCGGCGAGGTGCACTTCGGGACCCACCTGGACGTGACCAGCTACGCCGAGGGGGTGCGGGAGACACACAACCCCTCCGGCCGGGCCTTGCCCGCCGTCGTCTGGGACTTCTACCAGAACGGCTGCTCCCTGCGGCTCCTCAGCCCCCAGGCCTTCTCCCCCACCGTCTGGCACTTCCTCTCCATCCTGCAGGAGCACTTCGGGAGCATGGCGGGGGCCAACACGTACCTCACGCCACCTGGGACGCAGGGCTTCGCCCCCCACTACGATGACATCGAGGCCTTCGTGCTGCAGCTGGAGGGCAAGAAGCACTGGCGTGTCTACAGCCCCCGGACAGACGCCGAGGTGCTGCCCCAGTTCTCCAGTGCAAACCTCACGCAGGCTGAACTCGGCGAGCCTGTGCTGGAGACGGTGCTGGAGGCCGGGGACCTGCTGTACTTCCCCCGCGGCTTTATCCACCAGGGCGACTGTCTCCCTGACGCGCACTCGCTCCACATCACAGTGTCTTCCTACCAGAGGAACTCCTGGGGGGACCTCCTGGAGAAGCTCCTCCCGGCTGCCCTGCAGATGGCCCTGGAGGAGGACATGGAGTACCGGCAAGGGCTTCCCATGGACTACCTGAGGTACATGGGGGTTGCCAACTCGGACGCAGTCGACGCTCGCCGAACAGCCTTTATGAAGAAGGTGCAGAGCCTGATAAACAAGCTCGTGGACTATGCACCCATTGATGCTGCTGTGGATCAGAGAGCCAAGTCGTTTCTTCATGACTGTCTCCCCCCAGTGCTTACACAAAGTGAAAAGGCGCAGAGCGTGTACGGCTTTCCAGCCCGGTGGCAAGGTGGAGGCCCCCGTGATGTTGATATACTGATAACAAAAGACACAGAAGTACGTCTCCTCCGCCATGGCATCGTTAGATTGTGTAATGAAGAAGCAGGTGTGATGCTGTATTACACAACAGAAAACTCAAGAGTGTATCACAAGGAAGAGCCCAAGTTCCTTGAGATAGATCCCGAGTATACAGATAGTATCGAATTTCTCCTGTCTTCCTATCCAAACCACGTCACTGTGGATACCCTTCCATGTGAAACCTTGGAGGACAAGATTTCTCTAGCCACACTCCTGTTTGAGAAGGGCATTCTGACTACGAAGAAGCCTCTGGTGCAAGTGTAACTCTTATTTTTTTAACAAAATAAACATGCATTTGTTTAGAAAGTGTTCTGTCTTGTTCTTGCCTTGCACCTGCTGAGGTTTAGGTGTGAATCAGCAGTCCAGATCACAGTATCTCATGTGGGGGCAGAAGGGCTTTGGCGTGGGTAGAGAAGTCAAATGTTCTGATTAAAATGGGTATCTGCTCTAGGAGCGATTCTGTGTGGCTGAGTGACTAGAGAAGGGAAGTGTTTAATTTTTTATTTTTTTCCTTTCACCAGCCATATTACTGCACCCTAGGTAACTTCAGGAAGCTGGTGAACTTTCTTGCAGTCTGTAAATCATCTTTTTGTTTACACAGTGTTTTAAAGCGTTGTGCCCTATGGCAGGAAGTATTCTCATGACTCACAGGCAAATTTCATGATGGTCACCATTCCGTGTGCTTGTGCTGTGCTGCGCTGTGCATACAGGGTGGCCTTGAGGCCTGTGCTGTGCTGCACAGATCCCTTGGCCACAGGAAAAAACTCAGCCAACTCTCCCTAAAAGTGGAGCCCACAGGCAGCTCCCACTGAGTGCCAGTGATTACGCCACCTGCGTGGCCCTGTACTTACCAAACAGTGCAGCAAAATGTTCTTAAGCAAACGTGAGCCGCTGCATTTGAAATGCTTCAGGCTCTGTCTCTTCTTTTTCAGTCTGATAATTGTGAGCTGTCTTAGCGATAGAACAACCTCCCCCACTGGCTTTCCCACAGCAGCCCCTAGCAAGGAAATTATTGGTCCTTTCAAGGCAAACGGGGCACCCTCAAATATGGGGGTTTTCATGCTGGGTGCAAAAAGTTTCATACCAAGACCTAACAAGTTACATGAATGCACACCTGGCTGTGTGGCCAGTTCCCATATATACTGACAAGCCTCACATATACTTTTCCATAATGCTGTTTCATCATCCCAGTCAGCAGGTGAGGGATATTCTATCTTTAAAGCCTCCTGAAGCCATACCCACAAGGAGCAGGCTGCATTACCCTGTGCTCCTCTGAGCTGCTGGGTCACCAGGGTTCTGCGAGATGGCACCCAAGCACTAATTGCTTAGGATTTAAGTGTACACTACCTCCTCCAAAGTCCCATACTTGCAACAGCTGGTGCACCAGCCTTTCCCCTGTCTTTTGCCCGTAAGCTTTTGCTAAATCTTGAAACTCGGGCTGTGTAAAATTGCACACCACAAGAATGTGCTGAGGTGCCCCTGGGGGTCCCTTTGCTTTGTGAATCACTAGTGGCTGGACAGAAATTCTGTTGCCACACTCATCCTCTGACTCTTCTGTCTACTCATCCTCACCAGAGGATCAGCAGTCCTCGTCCCATCATTCATCCCCCCTGGCAAATAGCTCATGCCTCAGTGGTGCCCTTCCTGGGCTGCTCCACGTGCCCCCCTTGCACCACAGGCACCTGCACCATGGCTGCCTGCGCCGCTGGCATTTGGAGCGCAGGTGGCCGCACCACAGACACTTGCCCCACGGGCAGCTGTATGGCGGGCGCCTGCACTGTGGCTTGCTGTTCGGGAGCTGCTGGGTGGAGTTGCACCAGTAGCTCATGCAGGTCTTCCTGCATTGGCTGTAAGCGCCCCCATGTCCGTTTCAAGGATGTTAGTAACAACCAAAGGCAGCACAAATTCTGCTGAGCTTTTCCTTTCCCCGGCCCCTGTTCTCTAAGACAGCATAATACTTCAGCGGGGGTGGGGCATTCCGATAATTCCTCCTCAGTTTCTAAATCCACTGGGGAAACCGCCTGGGCTAAACACCTTGCAAATACACCTCATGGATTTGTGCGGGGCCAGCCAGGCAGAGTTTCTCTTTATTCTTTCTCCAGAAAGGCATTTCTTACTGAGACCTGCCCACCGCACCAAATGTTTTGCACTAGGAGGTGCTGGTCCATTATGATCCCAGTAAGAAAGGCACTCGCATTCTGTAAGGTATCATTAAAAATGCTATTTATTAGAGCTAACACTCTAAGAAGAGAACAGCATAGATAATATCTTACATCCCTTTAGACGCTGGGAACCCCGAGCAGTGTAGCATGTAACAGGACTCTGACCCACATGCAGCATGCCGTGCAGATGTGGTCCGTAGCAGAGATTCTCTCCTTTTGGTCTTCCAAGGTGTTGTAAGATTTTTATAGAAGGAAACAGCTCTATTTATCATGTCTACAGTCAAACAGAAACAATGTTTGCCTGAGAGCGTCTTTCTGCGCTGTTCGACAAAGGCAAGGCCATGCAGGTAGCGTAATCACAGGTACTGGGTGGGAGCTGCCTGTGGGCTCCTCTGTAAGGAAGAGCCGGCTGAGTTCTTCCTGCAGCCAGGGGATCTGTGCAGCACAGCACAGGCCTGAAGGCCATGCTGTACGTGCAGCGCGGCACAGCACAGGCCTGGGCGTGCTTGGGTTAACTCTGTTTTGGGTCACTAACTGCCTGATGTACAATGGTCTTCTCTTCAGGATCACTACACTGACGTACTACTCAGAAAAATGGTGAGACGCCTAAACATGCTGGAGGATTTCAGACCTAGTGACAAACTGATCTCTCAGTTTCAGAGCAAGAAAGTAATTTATCTGCTTCATGCTTTCTTCCGTATATAAAAATAGGAATGCATTTTCCGTGCATGTTTGAATTCATAATAACGGAATATGGAATACATAATAATGCTACAAATACACTTGCAATAGCAATACTTCATCCTTCTCTAATGTCCTCCAGCACTGATGATCTCCGTATTTCTTAAGTGTCAGTACTTTTCAATTTGCAACCAAAGGCAAGGTAAAAAACGATTATCCTTATTTTACAGACAATGGTTAGCAAGGAAAACTCTATGTAGGTCAGCCAAAAGCAGACGGCATCTTTTGCAAAATTTAGAAAAGAAAGCCATTTGCATTAAGTTAACAACACAGACATTGCTTTCATGGTCTCTCACTTTCTAGTATGTATGCAATCAAGTACGAAGAGATGGGTCAAAATTAAGTTCACCCAATTCCCTTGATTTCTGAGGTGTCTTAAATTAGAGTGTTGATTTGGACCATATATATTCTATGGCTTTTTTTAATATCGGATCCAAAGGTACCCTTCTTGGGTACTGATGATTTTATAGTGCAATGGTGCTGATAAAGAGAAAACAGGCAATTGCTTGATTTCATAATGTTTCACAGCAGTTAGAATTTCCCATGCCCACACACAGATCAGCTGCCTCCAAGCAGGGGCTTCTCCCATTGAACTCCTCAGGGCTGGTGTCCAGCCCATGTTGCTCCACCACAGCAGATGCACAAGCTACAATAGCCTTGACCCTACTGATAGCGTGTATGCTTGTGAGAGCCCTCGTTAAACCTTCTGACGTCACACTTTATCACTGGGGATCTGGCATTGGAGAGGAAAACGTGTCTGGACAACTGGCATTGTGATCTTCCCTATACTTCTTACGTATGGAAGATCTCCCTGGGATATATTCACTGGGAAAACAGAGAAGACTTTCATCTTTTCCACAGCTGCCCTTTGTTTTCTGTTTCCCTGCTCTAGAGATGGCATCTCAATGTGAACTAAAGCAGTTCAATCAGAAACAGGCTTCCAAAATGACCTCACGGTGCTGAAGAGGTTCGCAGAAGGTGAGTGGAACTGTGAAGCTGTCGTGCCCACGGCAGGAAATGCACCTTGCAAATTCACCTGGAATTCCAGCTGAAAACTTCTCATCCAAAGGCTAGCTAAAACTATTCTCAGGCCTTACTGTCAATATTCCTCCACCGGGAATAAATGGAAAAAGTGCAAGAATACACTTGTATTACAATCTATCTATGGGTGAGACAGCTCTGCTCCTCTAAGTGATCATACACTATCTGCCACAGGGCACTTCCTCTGGGCAGTTTTCCTCTCATCACATCTTGGACCTCACCCCTCACGATAACCCCACACAGCAATCTGATCAATGGCCTGAGGATGGCTGCCAGAAGGAAAGGGATGGCTGATACATCAGAATCAGTCCTGTATCAGTCAGTCTGTCAGAAACCTGCGTATACCCTTAGTACTCCTAGTGCTAAGTACTATTACTTAGATCTCCTAGTGTCTGGATTCACCCTATTCACCACACGTAGGTGATATCCAGTACATATTTTTAAACACCCAAACTATTGTTGCCAATTCCACATGTGTGAATTCAGGGAAAGGGGCAACCTTTTCCAAAGGAAGTCTGCAGCTTCACCACGTTTGGGAGAGAAGCCTGGGTACGCGGCTGCAGCTGCGTCTTTCTTTGGGTACATTCCTGCAAGGATAATAACCAGCAGGCCTGAAGGCAGATTGTTCCCAAGATCCTGCCCTGTGTTTGCACTTGCCATTTGGAAACTGCCCCCGTTGCAGCTGCCCTGACAGGGTGGGCAGGTACAGCCTGTGCAGCCGTAAACACCAGGGCCTGGGCAGAGCTGCTGCCTTTGGAGGTGCTCATGCGGTGCCAGGGGACTGGCTGTGCTGAGCCCGCCCTGCTGCAGGCAATGCCAGGGCTGCAGCGAGGGCTCCGGGCAGCCTTGATGTCTCCCAGCACAGCGAGTGCCCCTCAGCTGCAATGTCCCTGCCTGTGTGTGGGAGGGTATGGGGAAGGGCCAGCTGCTTTAAGGAGGACTCCCCACTGCAGAGCACCAAGACTCACCGAGTAGCCAGAGCTTGTCTGCCCCGTCAAGTAGCGGGGTAGATATGAGGTGCTGTTGCCCCGGTTGCGCCTGGCACAAGCCCTCTGTCAACTCTGGTCTGATGGAGCTGGGGAAGTGTCTCATCCTCCAGAAGCCACACCATGGCTAATGGAGAGGAATGTTCCGCATGCTGTAAGGCAAGGCAAGGCTTGCTTGGGCTACATCCCTGGCATATACCCAGGGGATGTCTGCTACACATGCCTGTTCCTCCAGAAGCACTTGTGCCTGAAGTGCTGGAGTGGAGCAATGCAGGACCGGAGGGACAGGGATGTGTATGGAGGTGGCTGAGGGTCTGTGGGTCCCTCTCTTTCCCTTCGAGGCCAGAAGAAGTCTAGAAAACGGTCTGGACAGATGAGTAACTTAGAAGCTGAGGTTAGGTCTGTTGAGTCCTAATTTGGTAATGGCCCATCTGTATTTGCTATGCTATGAGTGCACTGAGGACTATTTTCTCTGGGATGGTGTGGTCCGAACAGTAACGGAGTCTGACAACATGTTATAAAATAAAGCTTTGTAGAGGTAGTAGGAAAGATGAGCAACTACGGGCCCATATGACGACTCACCCAACCACTGATAACAAACACAGGATCGTAAGTGATGCCATGGCTCCAGTGGACTGTCAGGGACGTTTGGTGTCCAGGTCATCTGGCAGCAAGAGCCAATCGTGCAAATGCCTTTTGAATGCGGGTAAGTCATGCCACCCTTTGGCTCCAGCAATGGCAGTCTGATTTGAGAGAATCATTCCTTACACTAATAATGTGGGCAGCATCCTGCCTATGCTGCCAGTGTTGGTCAGGGCGCAGGGTGTCAGAAGGCAGGGTGTCAGATGGGACATGGCAGTCAGGGCATGCCTGGAGCTAATGCAGCAGAAACCCTGGTGGCTGCCATCACCCTTATGTACTCTGTGCAATCTCTCAGTGTACCTGAATGTCCCCACCAGTTACCGTCAGCTGCAGTCCAGCTATGAAGTTGTGCTGGCATTTGCCTCAGATGGTGTTCAGTTCAGCATTAGTTGACGGACTGAGTCTTGAACATAGCCTTTGAAGTATTGGGAAGACCTCTCTTCTTGACAGGCACTTCCTCTTCATCACTGGGCAGGCAGATCATTTCTGCAAAGGCAAGTGTTTTGTTAATCAAACCAGAGAAATGTTTGCCATCTCAAAGAAAGTAAATGCTAGACATATTCTCCTCCCCTTTCCACCCTTCACCAGGAACAAGGAGTCCATTTTGAACCAGCTGGCCGTCTAAGATGGGAGACGAGGCAGCATAAGACTCATTCAGAGGACCAAGATGATGCTTGGCGAGAGATCTTGGCTTTATTCTACCCCACCAGCAGGCACACCCGGGTTTGAAGGACCTGAGTTGACAGATGCTTTTTTGTTTATTGAATTAATATTGTTCACACCTGCACCAGTATAAACACCAATAACATGGCTTGATATACCTACAGCTGTGAGTAGAATTGGGTTCACATTTTCTGTAATTTCCTTGATCTTTTTTGATCAGGCATTGAGAAAAGGGATAGCGTTTGAATTGCTCTTAATTGAACAGATCATATGCAATATGCTCATTTATCTTGCTGGTGGCCTGTGAACTTTAAATAAATTTCTGTACTTTGCATATAACTGTGGTCTCCCCATGCGTATACCATCTTCAGCCCGTACCTTAAAGCAACCTCCGCCATATGCACCTTTTGGTGCAGAGATTTCACCACATTTACAGTGAATGTCTCATCACAAATGGAAACATCTCTGATTGCTGAACTGCAGAAACTGTACAATATGAGGCGTTAGAAAAAGTAGTGGTGCCTGTGTCTCTGGTTAAGAGCTCTCAGGCTGCTGTAAGAGAGATCTTCTCTCTGGAGGAACTGTGTCTTCTGTGCCTCGGGTTCACCTCTCCTCTAGAAGGATGTGCTCTGGCTGGTGACTTCCACTTCTGGCCCCAATATGGTCTGGTCATCTGAGAAGCTGTTCTGCAATCTTCTCTCAAAGGATGTACGCCTGCTGCTTCCTGTTTGGATTGTAAAATTTATGTAAGAGATCAGAACTGAAGAAAGAGAATTAGTAGCAAAGGAAACTCCCAGGCCCTTCCCTACCCAGGATATTTTGTAATCCATGATCCCAACCGGCCCAGCCAAAACCTGCGGGCTTGCCCTAGCGCGGGTGAGGCTAGGCGTGGGCGAGAAGAGCTGGTGGCAGAGCAGGAGGGAGGGAGGGACGGGAGCCTTGGGACAGCCCGTGGCCACACCAGGTGCTGTCATTTGGTGAGAAGTGCAAGACTGCAAAGTCCCAGGAAATGCCAGGAGAGTGGTGCCAGGCTCGTGGGGCTGTCTCTTCCCTGAGATGCTCCCAGGCCACAGCCCCATGCGCCCACCCCAGCACAGGGTGGCACCAGCCTCTCTTGGGATGCCCCCACTGCGTGAGGTGGGCTCCCATCCCATATAAGCTTCTGCAGAACATCTTCCCCCAGGGGGGGCCAAGCCCGGAGAGTGGTGGTGAACGGAGTTAAATCCAGTTGGCGGCCGGTCACGAGTGGTGTTGCCCAGGGCTCAGTTTTGGGGCTGGTCTTGTTCAACGTCTTCATCAATGATCTGGATGAGGGGATTGAGTGCACCCTCAGCAAGCCTGCAGATGACACCAAGTTGGGCGGGAGTGTCGATCCGCTCAAGGGAAGGAAGGCTCTGCAGAGGGATCTGGATAGGCTGGATCGATGGGCCGAGGCCAACTGCATGAGGTTTAACAAGACCAAGTGCCGGGTCCTGCACTTTGGTCACAACAACCCCATGCAATGCTACAGGTTTGGGGAAGAGTGGCTGGAAAGCTGCCTGGCGGAAAAGGACCTGGGGGTGCTGGTCAACAGCCAGCTGAACATGAGCCAATGGCATCCTGGCTTGTATTAGGAATAGTGTGACCAGCAGGAGTAGGGAAGTGATCGTGCCCCTGTACTCGGCACTGGTGAGGCCGCACCTCGAATACTGTGTACAGTTTTGGGCCCCTCACTACAAGAAAGACACTGAGGTGCTGGAGCGTGTCCAGAGAAGGGCAACGAGGCTGGTGAAGGGCCTAGAAAACAAGTCTTATGAGGAGCGGCTGAGGGAACTGGGGTTGTTTAGTTTGGAGAAGAGGAGGCTGAGGGGAGACCTTATCGCTCTCTACAACTACCTGAAAGGAGGTTGTAGTGAAGCGGGTGTTGGACTCTTCTCCCAAGTAACTACCGATAGGACAAGAGGAAATGGCCTCAAGTTGCGTCAGGGGAGGTTTAGATTGGACATCAGGAAAAATTTCTTTACCGAAAGAGCTGTTAAGCATTGGAACAGGCTGCCCAGAGAGTTAGTGGAGTCATCAACCCTGGAGGTGTTCAAAAAAGGTATAGACGTGGCACTCCAGGGCCTAGTTTAGGAGGCATGGTGGTGTTGGTTGACGGTTGGACTTGATGATCTTAGAGGTCTTTTCCAACCTTAATGATTCTATGATTCTATGATTCTAGTTTAACCTTATGTTCTAGCTCAAAGCCTGATACTCCTTCTTTCACTGTGCTGAGGATGTGCTCTGTAGGGATGAACAATGTGGTTATCAATGCAACTATCAAAGTTTTTCTGCAAAGGAGAAGGATTGGAGATCCCACACTTGCAGAGGGCAGCACATCTCATGCTCGTATTCTGGCTATGTTATGTCTGCTAACCGATGGATATTCATCCTTTCTCTCGTTTTAGCAGTAGAAATGGTGATCTGGGCATGCACAGTCTATCCCTAAACTGCTTCAAGGCTCCTTTAAGTTGCATAGCAGGAGAGTGAAACTTAAAGCAAATTCCAAGGATCTGAGCTGAACTTTTTAGAGGTTTCAGCTTACCTCTCCCTGTGGCTCCTCCTCTCCCATCCAAGGCACATTACAAGGGCTGGCTCAGACATCTGCTAGGAACTAAAATGAGCCAAGTGGTGGTCAAGGGCTGGTCTGGGAGTGGGAAGGGGAAACGGAGAAAGTCACCACACTGATCATCTCTGCCAGTGGACCTTAAACAAAATGCTGAAATAATTGCCAATTATTAGCACTAAGATAGATTTGCATCTTATGTAGGTGGTATCTGTCTTTCTGCTGCTCAGTGTCTTGCCAGCTAATTTGCAGTCATTTAGCAGCTTGCAGCTAAATGACTGGTCATGTCCTTTCCCAAAAAGATGCTTTTCTGCAGT
>WAAD01015720.1:114763-129917 GCA_013389945.1 Fregata magnificens | reverse complement strand
AATGATTCTATGATTCTATGATTCTATGAACATGGTAGATTCCTAAGCCTCATGATTAAGGGTCCGAATAAGAAGATAAACATTGCAGAGACATCCAGATTTGGTGAAATGATTTTGAGACCCTTCCTTCCCTCCACAGCTGATACCCAGTTTTAGATGCTTTCACGTGGTAGATCCTTTCCTCTCTGCAGACATACAATTCCTCCATCAGTAGTTTTACTCCTAGTAAGTGACTCTATCTTATCCAAGCAGTGTGAAAACAAATAATATAGAATTACAAATGTCAGACTGTATGCAAATAATATGCAAATAATATGCAAATAATATTGAATATAAATTATTTGCTAAAATTATACAATGGGGCCTTCTTTTGGGGAAAAGAATGAGACATACTGGAAACAGTTAAGGGCTTTATCCTTTAATTCATAATCCTTGCATTTATCCACACTTTGTTTACAGAATAGTCTTCCATATCTAGACCTCTAATGGAAGAAGCAGGGCTAAAAATCTTTAACTGCAGCATTCTCGATCGCCATTTCCCACGCTGCTACACATTAACTGAGTGAATGGTGGAGCATAGGAAAGAAGTAGGGAGAAAGTGAAATAAAACATGATGAAAAATCAGTGCAAACATGAAGTGAATCCTGAATAAGTAAGAAATTTAGGGGATCTTGTGTTGTGTACCAAAAAAAAAATCAGTGTGGTGATAAGAGAGAAAGAAGATGTGACTGAGACTTAGTGTCTGAAGAACATGGTTAAACATTAGGTAGTAACTTTTCCAAAAATAACTGGGCTTAGACTGATTTCAACAACACTTGGATGAAACGGGATCCTATTACTCTCTGGCTGATGCAAGGCCAGACTTATTTTGAAAACTTTTCCATCTAGACGGGCAAAGGAAAAAGCAGCCTCTCACTCTTATAGGGAATGTACAGTTAGACAAACAGACATATCCAAGCTGCCCCAGGATTTCCTGGGCAAGGCAAAGAAAGAGAATACACATCTCATGTCCCAAGCAAAAAGCTTCATTTTACAATAGTTTGAATACCAGCTTGGCCCGTGGGGCATCTGCATGTCATTACTGTCTTGCCATCAGCGCTTTTGGTGATCATGCTCAAGACTTTGTGTATTGTTGAGTTCTCCTTAATCCTTATGCTAAAATTAGGACAACAGTGGTTTCCACCTTTGCATAAATGTTTTATGGGTAAATTTGTGTGTTGAAATATTCCTTGATAGGAAGACATTATACATTCTAAAAGCCAGGGTGAGGGCAGGGCAGGGTAGGGATGGAGTGGAAGGAGCCAGAGGAAAAACCCACACTGTGACATGTGGGTTGGTTACCCACGAGGGATGGGGTGCCTTGAGAAACTTGAGGTTATTAAAGACTTCTAGCCCAGCTGCAAGGGATTCAGCTGAAAAGAGTTCACTGTTTTATACTGTCATAGTCCAGCTTCTGGGAGGACACATAAAAAGGCAGGTGCAGGATTTCAGCAGAACTTCTCAAAGAAACCTATAGGCATGTCGTGGCACCTTTTTCTGTAGTCCCATCTCCAATAGCACTTGAGTTCCTTTATTGATATAAATGAGTGAAGCTGAAAGGAAGCCTTATTTTTAACCAAGCTCGCCAGGCTTGCCTGAATTCCTGGACAATGCATGGTCAAAATTATTCCTCTTCTTTTTTTTTTTCCCCCATTTTGTGGAAATGGTATTTTTTCCTCCTATGTCTGAAGTAGAGGAGTGCATTACAGACAAATTTGCCTAAGGCTTTGGGCCAGAGTTGATGAGACTTCATGAAGATACAGGAACAGGCACATGGATAGAAAAAAAAGAAAGCCTGTGAAAAATTAAAATGACAAGCCTGGTTAGGGAGCAGAGATAACTGGTGATGTAGTAAAATTAATTACAGTCTGGGTTGAAGGAATTGTGTGCCTAAGACAAAATTAAAAAAAAAAAAAAAGAAAAACCAAATAACAGCAATGAGATTATAAACCCTTTCATCATCTCTATATGATATAATTCCAAATTCCTATTTATTATGACATTTACTATGGCATTTAGTTCTATAGGATGCGAGGTATAAATGGCAGATAAAGGAGGCAAGTGTCCAGTTGGAAGGCTTTTCTCTGAGCTTCTGATTCTGTGATGAATAGCCTTATTAAGAGTGAAATTACACCCCGAAAAAAAAATCTTCAGGGGACTAGGAACTGTGAGAGAAAACCTTCACTGGATCAGGAAAGCTGCATGATGCAACATTCCAAGGGTGATTATGGGTACTTGGTGATTATGCAGAATCACAGGTTTTTCAGATTTTTTGATTTTTGCAATCATTTTGTATTTGCCAGGACTTGAAATTATTTTAGCTTTGTACCTACTAAAATGTGCAAAATGTTGTGTGGTGATTTATTAATCAACGTTATAAAGATGATTGCAAGAGCAAAAGCTAGATACACCATAGGATCGTTCCAAGATTTCAGAACACACCAGCAAAGGGTGTTTGCATGGGGATTTCTCTGCTTTATAAAAGGAGTGTGCTTTTAAGCGGTGGGGACAGGAGGTAGGTGTTACCTGAGAGACAAGATTTCACATATTAGGTGACATGACAGAAGACAACCAGGGTGTGAGGTTGCGGTGTGGGACAGAGAAGTTCCTAGGAGCATGAGGTCAGCCTAGGAAGCACCTTTGGCCGATATCACAGCTGCGTTTCACTGGCTCAAACCTCTGTGTGGGTGTGCAGGTCTGGAGATGCCAAGACACCAATCTGCTACTGTCTCACCAAAACATTTCAAAATTTTCAATTTTCAAAGAAGAAAAGGAAACTAAAGTTATCATTCCATTAGTGAGTTTTCCAAAAAGGAAAATAGAAAGACATAGAGAATGTTTTATTTTCGAAACTGGAAGTTGAAATCTTTTTTGAAGGAGGGTCCTTTGGGGAGATATTACCCTACCCTTTTGGGTTTTGGGGTTTTTTTGGCTTTTTGTCCATCCTCTTTTTTTTTTCACATTCTCACCAGCAAAGAGGAGAAAAGGACTGGGGAAGAAGGAAAGAAAAAAAAAGACACAACACTCTCAAATTTGTTAAAAAACCAAAATATTATAAATTTCTCAGCTTGTCCTTAGCCTTATGCTCCAGGTGAGCATTTTGGCAAAAAAAATACCCAACAAATCTGGAAGACAGTGCGAAAGAAAAATCTGACTCTGAGCTTCTGTTCCTCTCTCTTGGTCTCCTGCTCAGTGAATCATTTTCTCCTAAAATACTCCCAGCATGCTGTCAACTTTGCCTCAGATGTTTCAATTCAAAGCTTTTTCCTCACATTACAAGCTAAATGAAAAATAGTCCCTGTTACTGATGAGCTTGGCTCAATTTGCAGTTACAAAGGGAGGCCATGGCAGAAGATTGCACATAAGCTGGGTAAACCTCTGAATAGCTCTTATATTGTACTAGACCAGACCCTCATACTGAGGGCTGCCGGTGTTGGATACTTGGGAAAGAACATAAGAAAAAGGGAAATATGAAATGAGCCTTCCCTGGATTCAACCTTAAGCAAGAAGAGACTTCTGGGAACGGTGGTTGCTCCTAGTGACCATCGGATGGACCTATTGCCCCTGAACATTTTCTGAATGTGTAGCATGAACGTCATATTACACTGAATTATCTTTATCCCATGTGAAAAAGGAAGTTATTTCTGCTTTTAATTGTTCTGCCTGATATTTTTCAGGTTTTGTTGCCTGATAAATAAGGAGTAATGCTTATTCACCTCGCTTTTCTAGATGTCTCACACATTCTTCATCACACTTAACTCTTTTCCAAGTTTTGTGGGAGTCCTGTGGGATGCAGGGATCTGACTTAAAATCCAGCTGAAAAGATAAGGGTTAGTACCCCACAGGAACAGAAGAGAAGGAGAATATGTACTCAGTCTTCCTGCAAAAGACCTCCTTCCCTCTGGACTTCTGCAGTTAAACCTTATGCATGCAGGTGCTCAAGTTGATAGCATGGTCATCCTGGGATCGCTCGGTGCTCAACAGTGGGAGGTAACTCCGGTGTTTCCAGAGAGGGATTCATTTTTTTCTGGGAAAAATAATTTCTCTGAGGCACTGAATGAAGAGTGAGACGAGGCTGACAAGGACCTTGATCTTGGGTCCTTGATTAGAAACCAAAATTAGGGTGGAAAAAAATCAGGAATGAAAGGGTTTAATACTAAAACCAGCCACTTTAATTTGGGATCGGTAGGGGAAGATGAAGAACAGAAACAGGTGACACGGCCAAAACAATGACATGGAAAAGGATCTCTGCAGCAGCACTGTGGAAGATGGAATCAAGCCAGATCAGACTGCATTTGTCAGAGATAGGAGCTACACACAAGCTGAGTGTGGAGCATGCACTGAAATGCTTTGCTGCTTTGGGTGTAAGTCATCGCATGCATTTCCCAGTAGGTCATTTGTCCATCCCCAGGGACTGGTTAGGTGTGGTTGGATTAATTTGTACTTTCCTTCCTGATACACCTCTCTGTTCCAAAGTACATTAAAGATGAAACCAGTGCCCAAGACACGCCAAGTCTCGCAGCTGTCAAAGGGAACGATGCTAAAAATATCCCACCCTTGCTCTCCCTCCCCCCCTCGACCGTCTCTCCATGTCTAGGTGCTGACAAAAGTTATTTGTCGTATTCCCTTCATTCGGTGAGTGACAGGAGACTGGTGTCAAGTGAGAAAATGAAATGTAAATTTTATTAAACACCTTCTCATCTCTGTGTATCAATCCAGATTCCAGCCTAACACAGCAAATCAAATCCTGTCTTCACCAGGCCTGAGGGCACACAAAGAATCATTTCTCCTTAATACCATTCCCTCCTAGTAAAATATTTTTCTGTTTAGTAAATGAAAATTTAAAATGCAAACCCTATTTTAATCCCAGAGAAAAGATGTGCATTGCAGGGAGAAGGATGCTACATTTCATTCTGTTATGCCTCATGCTTTCTTCTTGTTTTCAGACAGAGCAATGATGATTAGCTGAAGCATAAATTGCAACTCCCTTTTAAGACTTGCCCATCGGGACTTTCTATCTTCATGTCCACCACCAGGCTTAGTAGCTTACTAGTCCAAAGATGATTCAGTATCCACTTGTTTAATCTAAAATTGCATGGTAAATTATATGATATACTGAAGTCTGAAACACTATTCCCAAGTGAACGGCATCAGAAGTTCTTTGCTGTGGGTCCTAACACCTCTATTTCTCTGAGGATGAGAGTCTTGGTCCACTGTGAGAAGTTAAATTGTCAGAAAAGGAAGCTTTTAATTTAAGGCTTCTTGTTGTTGAGCAAAATCATGGTTGATTTGACTGCCCTGATATTCACAGACAGAGCATAGAATAATTTGTTTCTTTTGGTAACAGTGTGAAGACATTTACATCTGTTTATCCAGGCTGTGTAGAGGTCGAAATTAGGATAGAGAAAATACATATATGAGATAAACCCTGAACACAAAACAAATTTTCCTTTACTCCCAAGAGGTGGCACTGGAGAATATTTTTATCGAAGTCACTGATTAACCAAGCCTCCATCTTAGTGTGTGATGTTGGAAGCACTGGTCCATTGCTTTCTGAGACACTCAGTGGAGGAGCAAAACCAAGACCACCTACCTTTCATCTACACTCATTACCCTTAATTATTAAAAGTTAGGTGCCTAGCCTAATCTAATTCTCCCTTGTGTATGGTTATTATAGTCAGATATGAACTCAGAAGGGTGCTTCACTTCACTTTTCATACACAGCTATTGCAGGACGGGCTTAATCACTCTGTGGAAGTGCTTGTGTCTCTGCAGGTGTTAACTGAGTAGCTGAGATGAGGTGGCTGACTTCTAGCCTTGCCAAGTGGGCATTTCAGCTTAATCTGGCTATGCACTTCCTGCTTCCAGTGGGATCTTTCACTGATCAGTTTGCAACTCATCATGAGTTCTTTTCTGATGGGAAAAGTACAGTGGAGTGCACAAATACTGCACAAGCAAACAGCTTGCAGTAATTTTTCCCTCTGAAAATAGTTCCCTGCTCTGTAATCACCCCTCTTAGCAGTAACTCATGCAGCACCAGCTTATCTTGGAGGTGGGGGTCCTGGGATTGCCTGGTTCCCCCACCTGAGGCAGCCCCTAAGAGGTTACAGGGATTCAGGGCTTTGGCCATCTCATGATCCTGGGAGTTAACCACAAGGTCAGTCAAGGTTCCCATCTTGAAGATCCTGCAAGAATTGCCTACAGCACTTCATTTCAAGGAGGTTGAGGTCCCCAAAAACTCTGGAAAATTTTGTAATAATTTTAAAGAAAATGTTTTCATAATTTAAAAAAAAATTCAACATGTCTGGTATACTTTTTTAAATTCAGGTTTTCTCTTCAAAGAGAAATAGTAGACTCCTGCCAGCCCTAATCACTGCTTTTCCTAACCCCTGTTGGAGGAAAAGGTATGCCATTGCCCATGAATCATGGCTACATGACACAAAGCAGGGAAGAGTTAAACAAATCACTAAAGCTTGCAGTAGGAACAAGTGGAAAAGAAATCGGCAAAAGCACCCATTTCCCTTGGCTATCTGTCCTCAGACAAATTCACTACACCATTTTTGTTATCTAAGCCTGTTTCAGAGAGGAAAATGGAGACAGGCAACACCGAAAATGTAATTCAGGGCAAGACTTGCAGCTTATGCATTAGGTTGGATATCAACTGTCCTCAGTTCAAGTCTGCATCCTGCCACCAATTCCCCTCTCCAACCTTAGGCCACTCATTCAACGTCTCTGCCCCTCAGCTCCTCACGTGCAAAATGAGAATGCTAATACAGCTTTTCTCCATACCTCAGTCCACTTTGCCCACTCAGGCTTCAGGCTCTTAAGCACTGAGGCTGTTTCTAATTAATTATTTTCCAAGTGCAGTTGAATACTGGCATCCCAGTTGCCATTGAAACCACCTTTGAAACAAAAGAGTAATAGCGATAATAGTAACAGTAATGTAAACAGAGAGAGAGAGAGAAATAAAAATAGCAATAGAAATAGAAATAAGAAGTGTACCTAGACTGGTTTCACTTGCAAGGTGCTGAGGGTTAAAGAAAAAAAGGAAAAGAAAAGTGCAGTCCATGCAGAAGAGCTGTCATGTCACACAAATTGTCAGCTCCCCTAATATCGCCAATCCCTCCTCCGCCTCACCAACTTAAATTCTCCCATGCCTCAAGGTAGACGGCTGTTGGGACTCGGTGCTCTAGATACATCCACACCGGAGATCAGTCATTTCACACTGCCAGTGGGCTTCTTTACTATTCTAATACAGAACCGATTGCACACTATGACTAATAATGTTGGCTGTATGAAAGAATTATTTATATAGAGACTGAGAAAGGCCTCCTTGGATTTCTAGACAGGACAGTCTTGATTTGGAGAGAGCAAAGCATAAAATAACTTCAGGGCCATTTCAGACTGCTGTAGTGTCCAGGAGACAAGCTGACAATTGGTGCTTGAATTTGAAGCTGCAGATGTATATGCTGTGGCTAACCCTCCTCCCTCATACCCTAGTCCCCCATCCTCAGGAATAAAGAAGGGACATCTAATGAATGCCAGTTGACACAGGCTTATGGAGAATAGGTCCTGTCAAACTAAATTGATAGCTTTTTTTCTGATATTACGAGTTCAGTTGATAAAGATAGCAGTATTCAAGCAATAGGCATCTGTGAAGCATTTGACTTGGTACACCATGACATTTTGATTACAAAACTAGAAAAAAACACACAAAATTAATGTGGCGCACCTTAAGTGGATTAAAAATAGGCTGACGGCCTCAAAATGTGTTTATAGAAGGCACTGGTGAGCAGGTCTGTTTCTAGTCTGGTCACAGAGGGATCAGGTTTTGTCCTGACGTTATTTTAGCAATGTTTTATCTATAAACACAAGGATAATCTAAAAGTTGGTATTCAGCCAATTGGCTAATGAGATGGAGATTCAGGGGGTGATAAATAAAAGGACAGATCCCTTATGCTGTGTGATCAGTGGATCAACCACGTTCAGACAAATGAGGTACATTTTATTATAACACTAGAAAAATTATACTTAAGGATAGAGGTTGTATGTGCCAGGCAGAGTTTCTCTTCTGACAGATGGTGACTGAAAACAGCTTGTTGTCATGATAGATAATAACTAAAGATTATTTTTGTCAGGATAAAGGTCTTACAAAGGAGCTAATGTTATTTTGCTGCATAGACACAAAGCTTCTAAATAAGAAGAGGGTGCTTTTATTCCAGGACTGATACTGCTTCTGGTTTTGATGTCTGCAGTTCAAAAAGTTGTTTATATTTTTGTAGAGAGTTCACAAAAGAAACATAGATGGGGAAAACACTTTGCATAGCAAAAAAGAAGCAGGAATTTTCACCGTTGAACCAGCTGAAAATTAAGTGCCCGGTGTAAATTGGTCATTTAGGCTTTCTCTGTAGCCAGTGACGAGTACCTGCAGAAGGTGCCTCACCTTGCATCTCTTAGTCCCTTGTTTTACAGTGGGATAATCTTGACAGTCTAGAAAAACCTGTAGTTGAAACAGAATTTTGAAAATAAAGAGCTTTTCTATTGCATAGACAAAACACTGTAAGCAAGGCGAATTCAGAGTGGAACTAATGGGATGTTAAGGGTGAGGATATCAGCAAATAGGTTAGTAAGGCAAGGGGTGATTGTGGGAGATCTTTGCCAAAGTTTTGACTAGAAGAGTAAATGTTTTTGTTTGAATGCTTCCTCCCCCTTTGGGCAAACTGCCCAAAGGTCTCTGCAGTCATCTTTGCACCCACCATCACCCTTGACAGCAGCCAGAAGAGAACGATATGATCCCTGAGGATTTTCTCTGGCTCCTGGACTGGCCCAGCAATCTCCCTTTGTCTTTCAGAAGGTGGCCCATCCCACCTCCTTTTCCTATCCCTCTTCATTTTCCCAAAGCCCTGGAAAGCCCAGGAGAGTAGGAAGGGTTGCTGGACAAAAGGAAGATACTTCTTGCAATGTGGATGGGGGGGAGATAGGAAGAGAAAAAAGGGAAGAGTGGCTGTGTGGCACACCATCCCCCATCCTGGGAGAAGCGTGCTGAGGGTGCCAATGCCATATCCCATGGCAGCAAGGGAAAGACAGGAGAGAGCCCAGGAAAGGAAACAGGGCAGCAAGGAGCACCTCTGACACCACATTCCAGTCCTCTTTATCCATCCAGAGCTGGTTCAATGTCCTAATACTAAGAAAAATCCCATACAATGAAGTCTTTCCTGCCTGATTATATCATCGTACAAAGCTTTGGTAAGCAAACTTTGAAAGCTCTGACTGCATTATTAGGAAACTGAGGCATGTTTTCCTTACGAATCTCAGGTTCCACTCAATGTGAGAGATGTTTCCAGTGAAGTGCTAGATGCTGTCTCCGAAGAAACGGTAAGTAATGGGTGTAGCAGAAGCCAGCTTTGTTTCTTTTGGACTGATTCCAAAGCTAATCCAAGTCCATGAGGTCCAGTCTCTGCACATGCAGGTTTATATAAGGTCTAAAAGGTAAATGTGGTAATTTAGTTTATAAGCACTAGGTATTCTGCATTGAGCATTACAATGGGCAGACTGGAAAACCTGAGCTCAGACATCAACTTGCTTTTCAGATCCGTTCTAGCCCTACTCTGTTCAAATGGACTGATAGTCAAAAATGGGACTTACTTGCATTAAGCCATCAAGTTCCTCCTCCGCTCTACCAAGATACGGCATATATAAGGCTCATTACTATTGCTTAATAAAATAGGCATATTACAAGAATGATTACAGATTAGAATCATAATCTTGTATTAAGATTGCTGCAGAGGCTAAGTCAGTACTACTCTGATCTTAATCACCATGGATATTTCAGAGATAAAAGAAAATCAAGACTATCCTTTAAAACCACTGCACATATGCTCCCCACACCTCTCAGGATATTTGCTTCAGTGAGGCAAATATACTTCATTTCAAGGTTTATTTATTGGTTTATAATATTCCTGGGTTGCATAATAGAGAGATGTCTACTAATACTTTAGACAAAGCAGGATTTCTCATGAATTCTATACACATAATTTCCTTTGGGAAGTGCTGAGTATGAGAGCTCCTGAAGGACTCTGTGGAAAATTCATGTAAATAAGGCAAAATGGATTCATGGCTCCAGCCTGCAGTTATCTTGTGAACAGTGTTTTGTGAAACGAAAACACTGAGGGCTTAAAATGTCCATACATTGTCTTTACACACAATGGGCCATGGTACATTAAAAGGACTTGCTGGTACCTGCTCATAAGGTGACTGATCAAGGTATTCACAGAGATAAAATTTTGTCTTTCTGGCACGTGAAAGACTCCTCTGCACTTTGAAATGGTGAATGCAGATTCAGTTTGGACTAGAGTCCCTAGACCCTATCCATGAAGGACCTTCTAATAGCACCATCATCTTGAGGACTGGATGCTTTATATACCCTCTGCTTATACCTTCCAATCAGGGGGTTGTGCCATTTGGTGTATAATTATGTTGACATCTGCAGTGACGCTTCTCGAACTTGCACCTCCATGAACTGACAACTTTGAAAGTTCATCAGGAGCAAGCCCCATTCACGCCATGCAGCCAAAACCTCTGCCGCCTGTACCAAGCTCTGCTGGTCAAGAACAACTTTAGTGCTGCTCTGTGCAGTGTCTCAGCGCTGACAACACAACTCTGCTTTTCTAATGTGCTTTCCAAACAAGAATATCCATATTATCTCACAGATACAAATGAAGTCAGCCCCACGGTTTGGTGTGAGCAATGCAAATAGAGACGAAATGCACCAGTTTGCTCATAGGCACACAGAAAAAAGCAGCAGTTATGGGTTTCAGAGCATTAACCAGGATTTCAGTCTTTCTGCTTAGCTTCCATATTATTTAAATCTCCCTGCAGGAGAAAGGTTGGCAGCCTTATATATCTCTATAGCTGGTGAAGGGTCTAGAGCACAAGTCCTATGAGGAGCGGCTGAGGGAACTGGGGTTGTTTAGCCTGGAGAAGAGGAGGCTGAGGGGAGACCTTCTCACTCTCTACAACTACCCGAAAGGAGGTTGTAGCCAGGTGCATGTCGGTCTCTTTTCCCGAGCAAGGAGTGATAGGACGAGAGGAAACAGCCTCAAGTTGTGCCAGGAGAGGTTTAGATTGGATATTAGGAAAAATTTCTTCACTGAAAGGGTTGTGAAGCACTGGAACAGGCTGCCTAGTGAAGTGGCTGAGTCCCCATCCCTGGAGGTATTTAAAAGACGTGTAGATGTGGTGCTTAGGGACATGGTTTAGTGGTGGGCTTGGCAGTGTTAGGTTTATGGTTGGACTCAATGATCTTAAAGGTCTTTTCCAACCTAAATGATTCTATGATTCTATGATCTTTCCTTTCTGACTTTGCCCTGACAACCAGAATTATTATGGAAGATACTGACGTTCCATGCTAGATCCCTAAATGAGGATGACCAAAATTTCTAACTTTCCTTTTTTTTGGTGGAAAATTAAATATTCAGCTGAATTTTAACAGTTTCACAGGGACTGTCTGTCTTCTTCAATCAATCACCTTTGTTTTAAAATTTTCTTTGGAAAATCGAATGCCCCCAGCTTTCAATGATCCTCTGAATACCGATACTTTTTGAGGACATGGACCAAAGTTGTCTGTTTGCCAGACAAATATTCTTCCCCTGTGTTAGATAGCTTTCCACCCAAACGGGTGGGCAGGTGAAGCCATGGACTATGTACTGTCTGGGACAGGCACTCTTGGCTTGACTGGGAAAGTTGGGGACATCTTTTACAAAAGAACTTAGAAGTTTGCTGTTATTGATAGGAGTCTTCCCACTGACATCTTGTCTGCTGAATGCAGGTGCAATTGCTTTCATTGCTTAGTCTGAAGTTTGTGTGTCCACTGGGTGCATGAAAAGAAGTGGTTTGTCTTTCTTCCTTACCCATCCCATCTGTAGATACACCTCCATCAACAGAAATGGCTGAATTTTTGGATGTATATTGTCAGGCAGGATGTCTCAAATGATTGCTTATTTCTCCCCATCTTCCCAAAATGGAAAAAAAAAAAAAAAAAAGACTGAATGGTACAGATTCAAAAAANAAAAAAAAAAAAAAAAAAAAAAAGACTGAATGGTACAGATTCAAAAGCAAGGGGCACATTGTGAATTGTACAAAGAATATATGAAAGAAGAATTTCTTTCAGGAAAAGCCATATTTCTACTTTTTGCTAAAGATTCCTCTGCTTTAAAAGCAATAAAAGTACAGACAGGTCTTGAGCTTCTGGAGCAGAGCAATACTTCCATATCTGCTGTAAAAATAGCTAAAAAAATAAAAATGAAGAAAAACTCCTATCTCATTTTTATTTTATTTCAGGAAATATTTAAGAGAGGCCATGAAATTCATAAGTGACAATTCTTATTGAATTTTACACAGGTATTTGATATTGCTGTATGGACAAAAAGCCAGAGTTCATACATTTTCAACAATTATTTTGAATGACAAGAAACAAGGAATTTTTGAGTTTAGACTGTGTAAAGATCCTTTATCCCTAGATTTCATTTACTGGTGGGCAAGCTGAATCAAAACTCAAGATTTTGTCTCTAATAAGACCTCAGAATCTTTGAGGCAACAGATACACCCTGAGTTTTGTTCTGTCTAACAAAATTCCTTCTCACAGCTTAAATTCCTATTCTCTAAATGCTGCCTGGAGACCAAAGCAGTGGAGAAAAATAAAATAGAATAATGTAGAAATCCATATTCAGGACAAATAAGTGAATCCTTAGAGGGGGTAAGCAGGCACAGAGGAGCTCTTCTGGTTTACACCAGCTGAGCATCTGATGCCAAATATCACTAATGAAGTCACCAAGCCAAATAATGCACCCATCCTATTCCCTTATAATCATTCCAATGCCCCTTACAGCTCTTTCCAACTGTGTCTCTGATCTCCTTGCTAAGACATTTAAATCTCCTGTTTCATTTGCATGGTTATCCAGTGAAATAGCTCCTAGTGTTTCTTTTCTTGTTTGCAAAACTGAAGAGAGGAGGGAGGAGGAAGAGGGGGGGGGGGATGTAGAAATGTGAGGATTTAGCTACATGCAGGGAAATTATTCAAATCTGACAATTTACTTTTGTTCCACGAGAGACTAGCTTGGAGGCTTGGACTCTCACAGGAGCAGATAGCCTTTTTTGTAAAGTCTTACCATAATTAGTATTTCATCCCATCTTGTTTGGCATCCAAGTGTTGCGCTGCATTTCCTTACGATGGAGCTGGCTGCGCTGGAAGGACCGTGGCTTTCTTTTGTTGACAGTGGGGTTTTTTCTAAGCCATGAATAGGTTCTCAGGTCAGCAGATCAAGAACTCTGCAGGAAAGCTGTCTGCAGGGCAGTTAGTCTGTGGAACAAAGAGTAAGACCCAGCAGAGAACCGGAAAGAGACATCTTGTGATGGGGACATAAGAATAACTTGGCTGGTCCACATCAAGGATCCATTTAGCCTAGCGACTAATAGTGGCCAGAGTGCCAGGGGAATAACAGAACAAGCAGGACAGCAAAGATTGATATTTCCCTGGCATATTCCCCTACTCTCCTGTGACTTGCAGCTCAGAGGAAGCCCATTTCTATTTAATGTTCCTTGAAGGTTTCTTGCCATTTATTTGTCCTACTGCTTTTTTAACCTGTGTAAGTTTTAAGTGTCATCTTGTCATCATACAGCAACAAATACATCAGTTTAGCGATGTATTCTTTGAAGAAATAGTCTTTTTGATTGTTTCAAACCTGTCTCTTGAGCTTGTTATTTTATACTTCCTAGTCCTTTCACTGTAGGAGAGAGTGAATGGTCATTCCCTGTCTACCTTGTTCCCTCTTTGTCCTCTGCACATCCCTTTCCAGGCTGAGTTGGTCTACTCAATTTGTAGTTCTGCACTGAAGAAAAGGGAACTGTGCACTAGAAGCAGGACATTTTGTAGGACTTAAGAGCCAAATTTTTAATGGTGGTTCAGTGCCTGTAAGGAAAGTGTATATATTGTTTAACATCAAGCCCTAAATCCTGAATTGGTGTGTTATCTTCTACTTTTACCTGTTGCACTCCATTTCACATATTTTCCACCCCACCTTTTTCTCTTATTTTTGATTCCTTGGTCACCTTCTCCTTCCACAACTCCCAATACCCTTTTCTCCTGGAAAAATTATCTAGCTTACCTGTTTCTTGCTTTTCTCCTACAGTACCCATTGAATTATCACTTGAACATTCTCCAGTGCTCTCTGTAACACTGATGGCTGCATCTGACCATGTAAAATAAAATGAAATAAAGAAAATAAAACAAAATAAATCATAAGATACAGAAAAGAAACTGATTGCAAGCATCACCCTCATATGCTCTGTTCACTCCCACGCCATCTTCCAGATTCTTGCATTTCTGCTGATTCTGACTTGTTATTTTACTCAGTCAGAAAGTTGAAATCCCATTTTTTCAAGGCAATTGCATCTCATAGAACATCGATTTCTGTAAGCAATAAGAAGTCCAGTCCATGTGGTTCCTGAATCCCCTGTTCAGATATATCATAAGATGCTTGGGGTATAATTATGGCCACATTTGGTTGGGAGAAATCTGCTAACAGTGTCCTCAGCAGACTTTATATCCTGCAGCATCTTAAATTCCTTTCACGCTACACCCCAAGGTATGCAACATACATTCTCAGTGTGATGCAATAAAAACATCATTCTGGCCATAAGGCAGACCTCACATTGGGAAAAAAAAAAAAAAAGAATACAATATTCATGTCTTAGGGCCATGGATGCATCTCGTGGGATCCTAAGAAGTCGTAACTGTGATGTCTTGTGGATTAGATAGTTTCATTTCGAGAAGGTTTGTCCTAAACTGTGCAAACACACGTCAATTGTGGGCTACCTGATCTCAAAACCAGGGACCACTCCTTTACCATTTCTTATTTAGTACTGTAAACATATTTTAGATGGCTAAGATCAGAATAAGTCTTTATGCTTACCCCAGTGGAAGCAGATAGTGTTTTTGGAGTGGAAAAAATAAGTTTTCCTTATGGGTGTGCTGAAACGTTGCACTGGAGAAATTGCAGCCAGCCTTGGGCTGATGCATTGCTTTTCTTTTTATTTTGAAAGGAGCAAACAGCATTGG
>WAAD01015720.1:1126-114661 GCA_013389945.1 Fregata magnificens | reverse complement strand
GGTGCTGTCGATGCACATTGCACATGCCACGGCACATTGCTAACGGGACACTGGGAAGTCCATTCTCTTCTCTTGCTTTTGTCTTCCGTGGCATTGCCTTTTTAAGAAGTGAATATTAATCAGACACACAATGATTACAAAAGGAGGTATTCCTACAAGAAAAAGAAAAGGAAAAGAAGTCAGAGAAAGGGATGTACACTATTTACTCCCTCAGCCATGAATCGGCATCGACTTGGAGTCTAAGAAGTGTATATTAACATTCAGCGGCTGTTACTGCGAGCCATAATAGACATGAGCATCGACTAGACCCAATATTAGTGATGGTACTGGGAAACCATCCTTGCTTTTGGCTGCCTGAAGGCAGTAGTGATCCCCTGCTTGTCCTATCTGTCAGTCTATTTGATCTCCAAATGAATTGCTTTTGATAACAGCTATATAAATGCAGAACTGTTCCGCTGGGCCTTCTTAAATGAGACTCCTCTCTTTCATCTCCCAGTCATTTCAAAAAGCAGATAGACTTGTTAGAGGTTTTTAATGCAATGATTTATGTTTTATCTTGCCTGGTTTGAGGCAGCATTTATTTAGCACTAAATTCTTCCCAAGCCTATATGTGAGGGAGAAATGCTTCAACACAATATTTGGGACTTAAAATAGCGTGTCTATGTGCATGTGTGTACGTGTGTGTGCATGTGTGTACTCTGCTTCATCAGAGAGAAGTAAGTGATGTCCTTTCTTTTTAGGAATTCAATGCTCCAATTCACTTGGACCATTGCACCTCCAGACAAATTAAGAGAAACAGGAAGGAAACAATATTTGAAAATCATCTAACTAGTAGCATTCAGACTAGGTCAAATAACGAACACTTTGGAGAGGAAGAGAGTGAGACAAATGATGTATCTTTATTAGGTTCAATAAAAGAAAATCTCGGACTCTCTTTAAGTTATTAGCATTTCTTAACATTAGCAAAAGTCCACTATAGGGAGTGTGTTGTTTACCTTTTGCATTTTTCATTTTCTTCTTGTTGCTGAATGAGGACATGCAGCTATTTGGATCTAAAGATCAGGTGAAGACTCCGATGTTCATTCATAAAGAAATAAGCAATACTCCTGCCGATATCTGTATAACGGAAAGAATTGAGGTCCTTTGGTGTAATCCAGGAACATTCATCCAGACTGCATGTGAAAGGAGGAGATAAAATTTCAGGCCTGGGCATCATTTTTTTCCTTTGTTTTACTGTGATAATGGTTGCATTGGAGGTACAACTCAACCTATTTATTCCAATTGTGAAAGCTTACGTTGTGCCGGGACATGCACAATGGACGGAAGAGAAAGTTCTTTATAGAAAATTAGCCTAAATATCTTTGGGACAAGGAACCTATGCTCTAAGCAGACTAATTTTTGAAAGTAATGAAGCTGGCTGGCCTGTCACTGTGTTATGTAGCATACCATTCTCTCTAATGAGAAATAAGTGATACATTCAAAAACCTCCGTTCTGCCATGGAAATAAATAATACAATAAAAGGAGCTAAAGGAAAAAAGGAAAATATATGTAATTTAAATAATCTGTTTAAAATAAGTTAATATCTTTGATGCAACAAGGAACTGGGCAGTAATAGGAAAATTAACCTATTTTTCTTTGAAATGACAAAGCTAATTTTTTGTCTGGAAAGGAAAAGGGAGATTTGGCTTAGCATCAGGCAGAGGAGAGATGGGATTCTTCCACATCTCAAGTTGGGATTGAAACATGAAGATGTTATACAGGAGGCCTCCAAAAGATTATTTATTCCACCAAGCTTAGACACATATTTTACATCGGAGTTCAAGAGATACCTATTTCTCTCCATTAGCTACAGAGGCAATTTAAGGATGTTAAACTTCTAAACAGGATTTCATCCTTTCTTTTCTCTTCTGTGTGCTGCATCAGTTAGTTAAAAAACCTAAATATTATCTGGAGCAAGAAGAGAGAAATCCTGAATAGCCTGATGGTTTAGAGAGCATCCTGGCAGCTGTTGGCTCCAGCTCAATTAGCCCAGGTTCACTGGGATCCTCTACCCCACTGGTTGGAGCACTTTTCCAGGTTGTGTGGATCCTTCCCCAGCTTTGTGTCACAACTGCAGTTTTGTCCTACTGAATTCTGGGTGAATGATAGTAGCATTCCTCCTTTTGCTTTTGTTTATGATGTCTAAATCTCTAAATCTGTTCTGGAAAAAATAGAAATAAAAAATAATTTTTAAAAAATCAACTGTGGAATACTTTTTCCCCCTTTTTAAGTGTTTTTAAGAATTTGCCAAATTTAACCCACATCCTCAGATAGTTTCCACCATCTTGGATTTGCACTTTCTAGAAAATAAAAAATTCAGTGAAGCCCAGCTCTATTAGGTTCATTTTGTTAGCAGAAATAAAAAAAAAAATCAGTGCCATTCTACGGTTTCATGGTATAGCATATGTCATATATATTTCGCTAGAAGTTTGCAGATACGTCCCTTAGCTTAGACGCCAAGTGTCCAAAAACACTCATGCTGGTATTGCCTGTCAGGTGACCAGCGACCACCTTCCTCAATGCTGCACAACAGGACCCCTGAGCTTGAATTGTTAAGAGAGACACTGCAACTCCTGGAAACTGCAGCCTGATGGATCAAATACGCAATATATGCTCATCTTCCCAGCCTAAAATGCTTCTGAACTTGTAAAACAAATATGTAAAGAAACAGAAAATTGTGTTTCTTTGGATATCATAAATCTAGCGATTTGCCATTAATATTAAAAAGTAGTTTCCTGCCAAAGGATACTTGAAAATACTGTCAAAGCTTTACATGCCTAGGCTGTATTTGTATTTATATTTGTATTTACATATGTAGATGTTATTAAAGAAAAAAACCCAGAAAATTCAGAAGGCATCTTTTTTTCTGTATGCCATTATGAATGGTATGAATTGCCAAAATATAAAAGTAATATTAGATGAAGGATGTTAGACATATATGCTTGTTCTCAGACACCTCCTCCTTCCACAATGATGCCAAGGAGATTGTTGTTAAAAAAAAAAAAAAAGAATTTCATTAAGTTTAAGTGGCCTGATTCTGCTCTTATCAAAGTCAGGATAACTTTTTTATTTACTTCAGAAGGAATAGCATTGATGGAGTCCATCAAATTAATTTTAATCTAGATTTATATCTACATATATATATATTCTGAATATTTTTTCTAAGCTAAGAAGTCTATAGAATGACCCAATCAACTGACATTTGTTTCATGAATGCAGAAATACCTCCGTGTTAAATGCAAGGAACATCTGTCCAGAAGTAGGCAGAATACTCTCTGCTTCTCTTTTCACCTTAAAGGAGCTATATTATTTTCATTTGGAAATGTTTTCAAAAAATCATTTTTCTAAACATTTTTATTCTTAAGGACTAAAACTAAATTGACGATCATGCTTTAAAAAAAACTTATGCTTTAAAGAAATTTGAATACTTTTATAGAAAATTGTTCTGTTTGGAGTGCCCAGGTTTCCATTGGAAGAGATCTAAAATGTGTGTGGAAGAAAAATAGAAAGTCTGTAGAGAAAATAATCCAGTGGGGGAAAAAAATGTCACTTATTTCAGTCCCTGTAAAAAACGTTCTATTTGCTACTTTTACTTATTTAACATTTACAGTAGTTTAGGAGCAGTTAGGGATAAAAATGTTTTGTCTCCTGAATGTATCAGTGCTGTCCAAGTTAGCAGCAAGTACAGCTTTTTAGGAGATTGTGTGGCTCTGTTAATAGGATGCATTTGGTCCTGCAATCTGCTTTAACATGTGAGCAGCTATACTGTCTTTAACTCCAGTGCTAGTTTTGGCGCCTCTTCTTTGTGGCACATTGTACAAACTAGACTCATCCCTCGATGGAGGAAACTGTTTAGCAGCAATTGGATCTGTCAGGGTCTCTAGCCCAGGCAACTCCACCGCATTGGCCATGGTGTCAGGTTCAAGGGACAGCTAAGTGGACAAGCTAGAAGAGTGGTGGCCTGGGAGGTCAAGGAAAAGCTCTCCTGGACTTATGTGTTTTAGACATTTAGCCCAGGTCTTTTTTGTGGTTTTTTAGTCTATTTAGGTCAGCGCTAAATCTGCAACATAGACAAATTTAAAAATTACAGTTCAAGGAATGGAAAAAAAGCCAAGGTCTAGAACTTTAGTTAAGGTTAATATGCAGACATGATTTACAGACGTTGAGTCAAAATCTGCCCTCAGTGTCACTGATCTGAGTAACTCTTCTGATTTCTACTTTGGCTTGCACTGCCACGATTGAAGGCTATTGAAGCCTATTACCTCCATAAGAACTTGATCCAGATATAGTTGAAACTAGAAAAAATATCCTCACAAATTCTGCTCATCTTTGGATCAGAGAAGACCAAAAACCATAGGCTATGTGTTTGCTATAAAATTAAATAGTTCCAGAAAACATACCCAGGCCTTGAAACTCCACCGCTGATAACAATAAATTGTTAGAGTGGTTTTGGCTCAGGAGAGATAGCAACAGTTCCTGGACCAGGAATCATTTCCAACATGCATTTTGTGTGGAGCTACATAGTGTTTTGGGGATCAAGAACTCTTGTAATGGATGTGGCCAAACAACGTGAATTGGATTCAGGGACAGAGAATGGTCAGGGCATATTTAATTTACCATTAGATATATCACCAAGATTGCTCCAGGAGGAGGGCATGGGTGATCTAGATGCTTCCATTGGTCTTGTGTGATTTCAAATGAAAAAATAAAGTTTCAAATCCTTATATCAGATCTACAAAATATAAAGAAGGTCAGACCAAGGCAGAACTGCTTTTCAGGAAGTTTAGTGTACAGAAGAGAAGACAGAGACATTCAGAAAAGTTTAAAAATTATTTAAGATTAATGAAGGAGAAGCATTATTATTCACTCTTGACAGGTGAGAAACTACAGTACAGAGAGACTAAATCCAGGATTTTATATTTTATTTATGTATATGGATAAGTATATATACATATATAAATTTATATATGGGAGCTCCTGCTGCTATAGAGCACTCAATATAACTGGGCAGGTTTCTAAAGAGCACAGTATGCTGAAAACATGGCCTTAAGCATCACAATAAAAGCTGAGTGCTGCTGATGGCAGTAGAAAAACATGAAAAAGTTCCATTTGAAATGTCTTCTTGTTGAAAAATGTTTCTTAAATTGGAGTTTTCTATAGGAAATGTTTCTTATGAGGAAAGTGGTTTGCATTTTTGGCAACTGAAAATTGGCCAGGATTCAATTTTTTTTTCCAACTATTGGCTTTCTGACAAAATTTTAAATACTTTCCAAGGCAAGGCTATCTGAAAATGCAGAACTTCAAGTTTTTCTCTAAATGCTATTTTAGAATAAAACACCTTTTCTGCCTTCTGAATATTTGGCTTTTAGGAAGGCACCAAGGAAGTTGATGAGTTAGTTTGTTTTGAAGCCCTATTGAAAAGGTGATGGGCACTTCAAGACCTACCCTTAAATTACATGCCCAGGGTGCCCAAGAAAACGGTGGCAAAACTGAATCATGCTCAGCTCTTCTGAGCAGAAGGTCAACACCTTTCTCTTGGAAGGAACCATCGGCCTGTCCCTTAACACAGGAGTTCTTGTGCGATTTCCCACAGACATTATGGAGTAGAAAAACAGGAATAACAGTTCATGTTCTTCTGCTGCTGCCCAGCACAATAGCTCAGAGCACCTTTGCAAGGGAATTTCCATACATGTCATCAGTGAATACCCTTTTTTACCAACCAGAAGAGCAGGCCCCATTCTGGTAGTATTTGTTTTTTATTTTGCTTTCAGTCTGCAAGGGGTTCAGGCAGCTAATTTTGGGTTGGAGGAGGGGGAGAGCAGGAAGAAGAAGGGAAGTGGCACTCCAATATTTTCCCCTGTATAGCATCACTTATTAAAATCCTGTTGTCCTGACCATTGTTGTTGCCACTGAAGTCTGGTTTATTTACTTGAAAATCTGATTTGTTTCATTTTATTACTGTGTTTGTGAAGTAACTGATATCAGATTCTGCAGGAAAGAGCTGCCATTTACCAGCAGGCTGTGATGGCTCTGACGCGGTCTGCAGGACCGGCTCCGAGGCTTGCTCTGCCCCGGGGGCTCTCGCAGAAATAAGATTACTGGCAATAACTGCTTCAACTGCTTTGAATAACAGACACAACTCAGAGAGCATAAAATTAGCATAAACACAGCATCAGTGTGTTCCCTCGGCGGATACAAGACAGGCAGGATATGGAAAATTGACTGAAATGGGGTCAGGCACTGCTGAAATCAGAAAGGCAGGAAGCGCTGCCGAGTGGAGAGGTGGCGTTGCTGCTAATAAATAAATAAATAAAATGATAGCCATGAAGTTTTAATGATAACACGTTCAGAGGGATGGATATTAAAAATGCAGCGCCGGTGTCAGAACACCCTAAATGTTGTCTTTCCCGGCAAATTACTCTTAACCATCCTTTGGCTTTTCACTCCTGATTGGGTGGAGGGAGGGGGAAGAAATAATAATAACAGCAACAACAGCAATTTCCTGTAACAAATTTCCTGGTTTGTTTTTTTTTGGGGGGGTAGAAAGAGAAAAGGTGGAGGGAGGGCGCACCGTGATAATTTGAGGAGGATGCCCTAGATTTGTTAATGAGTGGTAGCGAGTATTTTGCAGCACTCCTATCTCTTTATATTTATCAAATATTAAAATGGGAGATGCTTACTGACACATTCAATAAAGAAGTACATTAAGAGAGGAAGGCACAGCAACTCTGATTTTGCAGTTTTAATAATGAGATGTTGCAGATACCACTTGTAACAAATTTACCCATGGAGCTCTGGATATCCAAACCCTCAGACTTTTCACACAGAGAAAGCTGGAACTAGCACATGCTCGAAATCAGAAGTTCCTCAGAAACCCAAACTACTGAAAAAGACCCATAGCGAGCATGTTTATCTCATAACCAGCATGAGATTTGGGATATTGTTTTCAAAGCAGCCTCCCCTCCTTTGAAGAAGAGATGCCAGAGGAGGGTAATCCACGTTGGTGGAGCATAGGTTGTTTTCATTCATTCCAGAACATATTTACGACTCTGCTCCTGCTTTCCACTGTTGGGAGTTTGTCCTTCAGACGAAATGGGGAGCCTCGCAAAGTCTCAGGATCAAAGCTCTTTAACAAGCCAACTTACAAAACAGAGCCTGGGACCCACTTTCAGAAAAGCACTTTAACCCATAGGTACTTCAGACTAATACAATATTCCGTGATTCAACCATCTTTAGCCAATGATGAAGAAAATAAAAAAAAATAATTTTTTTCCTCAAATTCGTCAAAGATGGGTTGGGAAGCTTGTTTATCTTCCTTTCTCTCTTTCCTCTTCTTTCCTTTGCTTTCTTTCCTTCTCTTTCTCCACCTTTGCGCTCTCACTCCCTCTCATGCAGAAGCTTTTCAAGGCCTTGGTAGGGAAAGATGGGGTGTCATCAAATATATTAATCTTCACCTGAAAAATGATCTGTTGAAGGTCAGGAATGTTACATGAGATTTCCACTGCCACAAGTGATAGAGAGGATGAAGGGAAACACCCAGAAGTGGGTAACTTTAGCTAACCACCTTCAGGACAGTTAACTGCAGAAAAATAAAGGAGAAGAAAGAGTCTGGATAAGAGCAAAGCATAGCATAGAATCATTTTTTGACTGAGGTCTGCAGTCAATTGTATGAGGAAGCGAGATCTCGAAAGAGCTGTGGAGTGAGTTTTAATGTTCTTGCCATTAATATTTTATCTTTTTTTTATTATTATTTTCATGACCTTTATAATTTCCTGAATTGAAATAAGGTCAGAAAAGACTCTGAGAGAAACAGTACTGCTAGCCTAGCCAGCAGTTGCCTTAAAAAAAAAAAAGCCTGCTATTGTGAGATTTCAAGGCCAACAAAATTTATGAGCAAGCTTTGGATGTGAAATGAACCTCCTGACAGTGTGCCCTTGTCTATAAAAATAAACGCTAATGACCCTCTGTCCCTTGCTGGTAGATCCAGAGGAAAGGGCAAGTTTAAAAAGGCCCGGGAAACTAAACTACTTTTTCACCCTTAAAGGTGGTCCTTTCAGGTCAGAGGGGAGACACATGGTTGTGGAGCATGGGTATAGCATGCCTGGGGACAAATAAAAGACTTTGTTCTCCCCAAGGCATCAATCCAGCATCTCTCACCAGCACCACATTCGTTAAACAAATAAGCAGATGAATGTACCAGAAGAACATGCGAGGAAAAACAAATCAGACTTATAAAATGTCTTGGAGTCCAGCCATGATTTTCCTATGGAAAAAAATTTAATTCCAGTCTCCTTCTCACAAAGGACCTTTTTCTCTCCTTCTATTGCGGTTAACCAGCATTTAATTGATTTATTCAGGAATATAATTGATTCTGATGACAGTGGCAGGACTAAGCCCTCAAAGACTGTAGCTTACTGGCATGCAGGCTATCATGGTCCTCATCCGTTTAGCTTAACTGCGGCTCCTGTGTTAGATGCATAGTTGCCCTAGGCTCCCTCCATAATCCGTGGAAAGAGATAGGCTTCTCCGGAGAATGGTGCACATCTAGCCTGGGCTAAATTGCTGTCTGACAGCACTTTTCTCAGTGACTATAACTGGAATCTAGGATGACTATGTGGGATACCAGTCAAGCACCTCCAGTTTAGTTTACTAGTAGAAATACAGCCTTAGTGGCCAAAACTGTCTCATTGCCTCTTGCTACTTCCCTGTCTCCACTTGATACTCTCTTGTACCAAACATGAATCAAAAGCTTTGCAAATCAGACCTTCTTTTTTTGGTTTTTTGATGACTCATGGCTTCACATAACAGAATCCTGGTCAAATACAAAGGCTTGCAAATTTTATGATCATCCTCATCTTCATTGCATTGACTTCTCATGTGTATAAATCCAGATTTGAATGGTTCAGCTGAGAATTAGACCTCAAGTGAGATGATTAAAACGATGTTAAAGGTCAAATCATCTATTTTCCAAAATGAATGATCTCAATGTGGAAGTTCACATCTCTGTGCTTCCTTCTCCCCATCTTTCATCTGTGTTGGTCATGTTTACATATACTCTTTCCTTATTCTTAAAGCAAATAAATACACAACTTAAAGGAGGTTTTCATTTTTCACTGAAAGATATATTTTAATGGAAATATCATATAACAAACTTCAGTTCTCTGTTACCAAGAAGCTTTGAGTAAAGGCAACACGTGCCAGTCTCTAATCCTCTAAATATGATCTAATTTTGATTTGGGACCATACAAATAAGGTTAAGAAACAAGAGGAAATTGACTTAAAAAATCACTGAGAATATACATTTACTGAAGTATCTGTCATGAGACTTCCATAAACATTTTTAGAAGCTGTTAATGTCACTATGTGAAATCCATTAGATTTGACTAAGAAAACAATTCTGATTCAGATGAGACTGACTAACCATTCTTAGTTTTGGATAATTAATTCATACACTAAGGTGCCATTCCTAGAGAGACTTATTTGCATGTCTTTTCAGCTCTCTTGACCCAAGATATGCTCATGGCATTAAGGCCGTATGCAAATTTTTTTCAATGTTAGAAACTCCGTTTGCAGTTTTTTTAATCATCTCCACATTTCTCGGTGCTGAAATGAATAGTTGAGATTTGCAGGACTGTTTAAAAACTTTTAACTTAAACTGTATTTCCAAAAAAAAAAAACCTCAACCCACTTTTAATTGGATGAATACCATGGTAAAAAGAAATAAATTAACCTATCAGTCTTCTGAATGGTTTTCTGGCTATGAATGAAGAAAATATTTTCCTAGTTCACAGGAATGCTGGGATGCTAAATACTGTGATTAACAAAAACAAAAAATGTTGTCATCCTCACAAGCAAGTTCTGGAAGGCAAACTTTCATTACTATGTCTCAGTACCATGTAATGCCTAATTTCCAGTGATCTGGTTACTTCCCTCAAAAGTCTGTTAATCTTACTTTATATAATTTTTCCTACTGAAAACAACATCAGCCAATTGTTGGTAAGCAGCTTGGTACTAACTCAGTTATTAAAACAGAGGTTTGTAATCAGATGGCACTTGGCCAAGATGCCCAAATCAACACTCTCCTCATTATTCTTAATCCTGCTGTTTTTCTGATGGTAGGGTCAAGCCCTTGGTTACACCTATGTTTGAGAGAGATCAACCGCTTTGGGTACATACTGGCATACTGCCTACACTTCTTGGATTTATGGCTTGTGTCAGGCAGGCGTGAGCCATCGCAACCATTCAATTTTTAATTTAGTCTCTAGAGCCAAAGTCTATGGCAATATAAGCTACCTATTCCATGTTTAGAAATCAAGTGTAAGTGGGGAGAGGCGTAAGATTCTGCTGAGAGCTGTAGCACAGACACAAATAAAAGTTATGTGCATTATTTAAGCAATGTTGAATGTCCACCAAAACAAGGACATCAACAAAAACAACAGGAACTGAACATAACCCAACATCCTAAAGTGAAAGAAAAGTAGCATTAGTTTATCCACTATTTACTGAACTTTTGTTTAATTGTATTATGTCTCAAATATGTCCCGTTTTGCCCAATAAATATATAGATTAAGCTCCTTTTCCGCACACCAAATGATAAATATGTCCCAGTGCAAATTTCCCAAAGTTCTCATTTCTGACAGTTTCTGTAACAACATTGCTAACTTTTCCAGAAACTTCAATAACCACCATTTGCCTGATTTTATTTCATCACCTGTTCATCACAGACTTCTAGAAATGTTGGAATAGGGGTGAAAATGGAGAGACATTGTGCTAGGAGGTTTACCAGGCAAGCTCAGGAGCTCTTTGAAGCTACTGCAATGGTGCCAAGAGCATCTCATTTAATGGCTTTTCTGATACAGATCAAATTAAAAAAAGAAAAAAAAAAAGCAGTTCAAATAGTTTTTAAGTGGAGGTAGTTGGAACAGCAGAGAGAAACTCTTGATTTCTGAAGGTGTTTTTTCTGCTTAAATCATACTTTTATGGGTGCATCATAGTCAGCAATCAAGATTCCTTCTGACTTCTTATGGGCAACAGAAGGCTGAACCTGAATTCAACCTGAATTCACACTCCCAGAGTTCCATCAGGAGCTTTAAGGTAGAAAGAAACAGTTAAGTCATAAACAGTACCATCAGGTGGGATTCATCTGCCCACAGCTATGTTTCTGCAGATTGGACATCCATGCCTGACTGTAGCGATATCCCAACTGCCTTGAGAGTCAATGGAGAGAAGGAAGAGCTTGCATTTCCTTCTGTACTAAAGTACTTCTAAAATACATCAGATGAACCACGCTTATTTTTCCTCGCTGAGTATGAGGAGAGCCTTGGCTGCCCCTCTCAGCCGTAGCTGCCTGCAGTATAGAGTGACAGGGGGTGAATCCCACTGTTGTTTCAGATGTTAATGGGTGTCAGGCTTGAACCAATGCCTCAAGCATTAAAATCTTGCTTCAAAACATTGTCCTCCTTAAATTCTGGACACATAGATTTCTTTACCTAATTTAAAAACAGATAATTGTGGTGTTTAAATGAGAATTTTAATCTCCAGGCTTTCTTCTAAAATCAGTAATGAGAAGTAAAGGTATTTGGAGAGGATGACTGATCCCCTTTTAAAATATGTATCAAAGATAGGTTAGACAAATTGCTCTCAGAAAGTGCCTGTTTCTTTCCATTGACTGTAAAGGGATGCTGGAGGAGAAATTTGGTCTGACATCCTCATTTTAAACACAAACTAAAACTAGACAAGTTTAATGCCATTCCTCACTTCAGTGGGGATAATTTAGGTCTGAGTATCTTTAGTTCTTCTTCTACCATCACAGCAATGTTTTACTACTTGCAGAAAAGCAAGAAACCAAGCCCAAGGCAGCACACCAACCACTACCTTGTGTGCTTTGAAACTGAAGGTGGTAACTGTCAGGACGTCCAGACATTGATCAAGTGAATAAAAATGGAACAAAGTTAAGTACGTTTTTGTTGTTCTTCTTGTTAATTTTATTGTTAAATTTCCCAGTTCTGTGGTGAGTTTGCTGAGATCTGAACGGGTTCTTTCTGTATGCAAAGAGTTTCACTCCTGCTGAGGCTCTTACATATTTTATTATTTATTTTCTAGTAATTAGTCTGAACCACTGACTCAAACAGAACTAGCCAAGTGAAAAAGAAAATATAACAAAGTCCCCCAATATGTTGTCTTTGCCTAGGGCAATAAGCAGCTGACGGCTAATGGGACAGATGATGCTCCTCTTCTCAGTTCATCCATTTAGCTGCTTGTTTAAGACACAAGAATGCCTATGTGCCTTGACCCACACTTTGGCATTTGAAACTTTCATACGTGTTCTTCGTAAAGCTGGACAGATATTTCTCCTGACCTTTGGAAAACATCAATTTTTCAGCAAAACTTGAAAACGGAAGTATTTTGTTTTGCAAATACAGACACGCTACCTTTCAAAATCAAGTTAGATGTCCCTTCCTCTCTTTCTCTGGTGATTACAGGGCTAGCTGCATCTCTGAATGCACTGCAAGCTCCTCTCCTGGAAAAGCAAAGAAGTGGCAAATGGCAGTCCATCGTCAGCAAATGTTGTGGGAGATGCAGCATGGAGTTAGAGGGGGAGGAGAGAGCAATCGGAATTCTGTAACGGATGATGACATATACTAATGAGGCTATACAAAGTGAAATTGCTGGTGGGGAGGCAGGAGGAAGAATAGCACTCTGCAACCAGATAATGTCAACTACAGTTGCTTCTGGTATCAAGTTTCCTCTCCTGAGACAGACGTCCCGAGACAGTTGACATAAATTGCCTACTGGAGAGACCTCTGTCCTCTTTGGGAACAAGCCTAGATCAGATGCCTGAGTTTAAGTCACACAAAGTTTGATGACATTAATCTGAGTCTTAATTTGTTAGTTCTATCAAAGTTGGGTAATGATCTGCAATCTGGGGCCATAGATGTCTAGTAATTTAACAAGGTGTAGTTAAAGTCACTGAGTGAAAAAGCGTGGATGCTCCCTCGAGCTCTTGGTTTACTAAAGGCTTTACACACTGGAAGAAATTCCAGTACTATTGCTTATCTAAATAACAGCTAAGTATAGCTGCTAGAAGGTGGTTTATATTAACAACTTCAAGGCACTGTGCTTCTTAAAAAAACATCAGTTGTCCCCACTACACGTCACGTGTCCTACCTTTTTTTTCTACTCCCTGCCCTCTGGTACATGTTAGTGCTGTTCCTGAGGTCAAACAGAGTGAGAATCTGATGGCAGGAATCAACACTGATTTCCACATTGACCATGTTTATTTCTATTCATTCCCTTGGGGACTTTGAGGTTTGTCTGTTTTGTTTTCTTCTCATTTTCTTCCAAGGGACTTTACTGCTGCCTGTAAGGGAGAAAATCCAGCTTTGCTAGCTGGCAATGGGAGCTCAGGGGTTCCCTGCAAATGTTGCAAACTCTTTGCTTTCCAGAATGCTTGTTTAAGAAAAGTGAGTTTACACAGCTTGCGCTGAGTGCTTGCTACGCAAAAGGATTTGCAACTTGCAGGTACAAAATACCTTCCCATTCTCTCTTCCAGAGCTCCAGTACTGTCCTCAGCGTACAAACTCTTACCCCTACAATGCAGAAACTGGCATTAGAAATCCTTTTAAAGATCTACAGGAAGTTTTCTCAGCAGTGCAATAAACCATCAGGATCCACTCCTAATCCATAAAATGGTGTAGACTATCTCATCATTGTGCCTGCAGTACAAGATTCTCTGTTTGTTCCTTCAAACTCCCTCTTTATCCATATTCTCTCCAGTCTCTCCATTGGACAGGAAAGTCCCAGGCCTGAGAGAGGACATGCTGATGAAACATCCCTTTATGCCAGAAAAATTTGTAATTGGACTACTGGTCTCCTTTTAAAATTAATGAGGCCAGTAAATCAAAAGGAAATGGTGAAATATCTGACTCTAAATTAGTAGGAGGGACATGCCGTGAATAATTACTTCCTTTAAGTGAAATTCTGTTATGTCTATATTATAGATCATAGAATCATAGGATCATAGAGTGGTTTGGGTTGGAAGGGACCTTTAAAGATCATCTAGTTCAACCCCCCTGCCATGGGCAGGGACATCCCTCACTAGATCAGATTGCTCAAAGTCCTGTCCAACCTGACCTTGAACACTTCCAGGAATGGGGCATCAACAGCTTCTCTGGGCAACCTGTTCCAGTGTCTCAGCACCCTTATCTTAAATAATTTATTCCTTACATCCAATCTAAACCAACCGTCTTGTCCTATCACTACAGGCCCTGGTAAAATGTTTCTCTCCATCATTTTCAGGAACTTCCTCAGCTTCAATAACTGTATGCCCACCTAACTTAAAGATGATACATTTCCAGAGTGGGTGTCCACAACAAATCCTGAAAAAGGCAGCCACTCTTGAGAGTGACCCCCGTTGGGCAGCTAAATCCAGAAACACCAGAAATCAACAGCAAAGTATGAAAAAGTCTGCTTCTAACCTACCCCTGCAATAAAATCTGATCTCTCAAGAAAAAGGGGAAAGAGGAAAGGAGGTTTTACTTATGCTCTGTGAGTTCTTTTTTTCCTGCGTGAAAGAGAGCTAAAAAGGAGGAGATTTAATGATTTGGTTCTGTGCCACTCTTCCTCAGATGTTCCTGTCTTCCTCCAATCTCTTTTCTCTGTTGTCTTCCTCCTCCTCCTCATGGGCATACAACAAGCAAATGACTTAGAAAACAGTGAGCTTTCACCAGTGAGCTCCTCCTTAATCACTAAACTCAGCGATCCCTGTCCCCATCCCTGCCTCCCTCTCTTTCTCCCTCCACATCTTGATTGCCCATCAGTTTCCCCAGCCACGCAGACCAGACCGAGCTCTCAACTTTACCTTTTCTTTGCACAGCTTTGCCAGCTCTTGCTCTCTCTCTTACACAGTCTCATCTTGCAGTGCTCCTGGGACACAGTATTTGGTTTTGGGTTTTTTCCCTCCTTTCCTTGTTGTTCTGTGTAATCTGAACTGCTGAAGCCACAGCAAAGTCATCAGCTTTTGGGAGATCCTCACCTGAGATCACCTCTCTGCCTGTTAACTGCATGTTGGAGCTACCTGGCCAGAACAGGCTCTTACTTTTGCTGATGTATTCAATGTACTGTAACTGCTGCCACCAACAGGACGTTCCACAAATATGAGACATTTTTCCACCTACTGCTTTAACAGCGAGGTCTCAAACAGCGATAATGAATAGTTAACAAGAATTTACTTTCTAATATCAGTTTATTTGCTGTAGCAAGCTCCTTTCTGTACAATCTCTCTCACAATGCTCCCTCCAAATGATCTAAGCGAACACACTGCTTTGTCTCCTCCAGATTGCAAGAAGCATCTGAAACCTGTGTGTTTTAAATATGACCGTTTTATACAATGCACAAAGAAAAATAAAGACGTTAAGAGAAAGGAGTAATGAAGAAAATGCAAGAAATACTTTCACTTGATTCATTGATGTCTGTGACCTAAAATCACTATTTTTAGTCAAGAAGTTCAGCAGTAAAATCTGTTTCCCAGTGGTAAAAAAGTCTCTTTTGTGCCTGCGAGTCCTTCTGCAAGAGCTACTGCATGATTATTGATTTTCTGAAACTGGCTGCCTCAAAGTAAGAATGCTATCAAGAGTTCACAAGTTGCAGTACCGTGTTAGTACAAAATGCTGAACATTGTTTTTCACATGCTTTAGGATTTTTATAGGTCAATGCCTAAGTTTATCCCAAAAAGTTTAAAGAGCTGCATTTTCCCAAAAAGAATCCATTTATTTATAACCTGAGAAAAATAAAGCCAAAACCTTTTTCTGCCATAAAAATGAGATGCAAAAAGGCACAGAATTTTCCAAAGTTCCTATTCATTACCTCTAGAAAAAGAAAAAAAAAAGAGAAAAAAAAAGTTTAAGAAATCAGGAAGACATGTAATTGAAATAAAAACATGGACTTAATTGCAACTTTATATACAAAGAAAATAATACAGTCAAGGCACTACTTGTTTGGAGAATATATCCAAACTCTTGCTTCAACTAATTAAAAAAAAGAGTATTGCAGCTTTTAAAAGTTAGTTTGATTTTTTTTTTTTTAAATATTTGTCTCACTACATTTAGTTCAATGTAAGCTAAAATGAAGAGTTTCAGTTTGACTCTCGTTTGCAGGTTTCCAATTAGCCCCAGATATATTGAAATTCAAAGCCCTTCAGAGTAGGGAGAAGGCATGTTTATTTTCATTTTGGAAGGAATGCTTCCCATAAAAATAACTAGAACCTGAATTGCTATTCCATGGTGTCACTTAATTTTGCCAATGAGAATTTAGTATGAGATTTAGAAATCTCATGGTTCAATTCTCATGCCGCTGGGATTAAAGAAATTATTGTGAAGGAAGGCAGGATGAGGGCATAGAGCACAACAGATAATCTGAAATGATTGTCTATTTAGTTCCGGAATAACAGTGCTCACACAAGGCACTATTGTGGAGCTGCCATTGGACTGGAGCCTATTTCTTTCAATTTCCATATACAGGGAAATTGCTCCCAGCTCCCTCAGGCAGCTTTGCAGATCTGCTCAGGGATACTGAGGAAAATTAATCTGAATTAATTTTTGAAGTGGATTAGTTCAACTAAATTAAAATGCCGTGTGGACTATCTCATTCAGAATTAAAGTCCCTTTAATTCAGTTTTGCTTCATTCAGTTTAACATTGGGTGAAGCAAGACAGAGTTTAGGCTCCTTTAGAATTAGGTCCAACTGAACGCAATTTAAATTCCCACCTTCAATTAATTTGGAGTTATTTTGCTGACTGTCCCTGCATAAACAATAACGTAGTGTCCGTGAAGGACAGAACATAGGATACAAAGATCTCTGTCCGCAGACGGGACGTGAGCAGCGTGGTGGATTCCTTTCCCACTTCAATTTCTCTCTGCCGCTGCTCAGGAGGAACCTGCAGGAAGGATATCTCAGCCCTGCTGTACATTCAGTCCTAGGCTCTTTTCTCAGCCTGGCTAACGTAAAGGTTATAAAATGGACTAATTTTCCGAGCCTTTTTTATTCAGTCAAAGGATAGTTATAGCTTCCAAGTCACTGGTGACATGCACTGTATTTGTAGTGTTGGCTTTCTATCCCATTACAATTCTCCAGAGCCGCCTTCTGCTCTCACCTCTTCAAATGAATAATTATATTAAAAATTGTGGACTATTTTAAGCATAGAAGGCAGCTACTCACCAGAAGTGGGAGGAGCAAAAGAGAAAACCAAGACCTTATTCAAATACTTTGGGAATGTAAACGGACCTATTTTCTCATGGGCAAATTCTCCCCTTTCACAGATGTGAGAGACCATGTTCGTGTTGATGGTGGGGTATTGCTGATACATATCAACAAGAAAATAGGGCATATCAGCTAAAGAAAACCTGATTCATATTAAATCAATTAAAGGTATTCTCCATCTGGTTCTACCCATGGGGTTTGTACTGATTTAACTAAATTGGTTTCTAAACTGATTTAGTTAAATTGGTACATAAACTGTGTGTAGAACAGCCAGAAGTAAGTACAAAAAAGTCTAAGTAAGTCAAACAAATCCAAGTGAGTATAAGAGGTACAGTGAAAGAGTTGGGGAAGAGATTAAGTGGCAGCATAACCTTTAGGGGTTATGTGGAATGATTCTGAGCACAGATGTAGATCTGACTCACAGATGTGAACATCTGGCTCTGTCCACACTGACTGTTGGCCTCAAAGCACTGGGAAGTGCAGAACTGAGCCTGGAAATCTGAGGAACATGCTCAGAAAGGTCCAAAGTGGTGATACTGATGCTGGCTGCTGTACATGGAGCTTCATCCGGCCAGTGCTGACCTACAGAAAACAAACCAAGAGAGTGACAGAAGTCTATAAATGGCTATTTAGGAAGGGTGGTTGAGAGATGCAAAGCTGCAGATGTCAGGTGCAACAGGGAAGAGGTAAAGACAAGAGCTGTGCAGGGCTGAACTTTGGTACAAGGAGATAGTCTCATGGCTAAAACTATTTCTAGACAAAGTTCAGATCCTAGAACTGTTGTTGATTCCTTTTATCTGGCAGTGAAGAAATCTTCTCAGGAACCTATCTCAGTGCCTCTGCAGTGGCCATCACCACGGTGGTACTGGAACTGCTGTCAGTGTAGCTTTGACAAGTGAACTGAAGCCCTTCCAAGTCAATTCTGGATGTATTTTGGGAGTTAGCATGAGCTGTGGACCATTCCCAGTGGGCAGTTTGGGTGTGGTCACCTTATTCTGGAGGCTGAGAGAGTTTACTCACAGAGTCACATCCAAGCAATGCCAGATGGCTTCAGGGCAGAGTGTGTCCTGGAAATGTTTAATTTACTAGTACAGATATGACCTTTGTGCCTCAGTTCTCTGACTCTAAAATGGAGTATTATTTTGTATGTGTTTTGTGTATGTGTGTACAATTCAGGGAACAGGAGATGGGATAGTGAATTGTAGGAATTAGAGGTGCCAAAGACCTATGATATTAATTTTGGCTCCCTGTCCTCTCTTGCACCAGGGGAAGAACCAGTCACAGATCATGTCCTTATGAATGAGTTTTTATAGGGTGTTATTCATCTCACTTGAGATGAGCAAGAGATGAAGAAGTTATTAAAAACATCATGTATCATTAACTCCCAGAACTGCTTCACCAAACCACCCTTGGGTTTTGAATTGGTATTACACTTGCAATAAGTGCCAGCACTCACTCTCTCTTTTCATGTCTTTACTAATTATAATCTCCCTGGGCACACGCCAGGGTTTTTCATATAATTTCTGGACAGCACTGAGGACATTATCAGTGTTTGTGATGATGGGAAAGAGAGGGATTACGCACAGTATGGCACTTCCTGATGCTTCCTTATGTTTTGAGGTTGCATTCACATGACCCATACTGTTTCTTTTTTGTTCAGGCCTCATAAACCCTCTGGTTGGCACACTGCAAATGCCCGTGAACATATCTGGGTCTTTCTGCTTCCTGTGCAAGTCAACTTCCTTCCATCTACTTCTGTACTGGACACACACAGTGCTAAGTCCATTCAGAAATGACCACAGATGAAAGCACTCACTGTTTGGACATTCAGTTGCTTCCTACAGCTGGCAGGTAACCAGAGCTTCTCAGATGCCTTAACATGTGTCTGAGAGATGCTCAAATACAAAGTGACTGAGAACACATATGGACCTATAGCAGATAGAACTGACACAACTTTGTTAGTACTCAGACAGAGAGGATAGGTTCTTACAACTGTTTTTGGCTGGGATAGAGTTAATTGTCTTCATTGTAGCTCATATGGTGCTATGTTTTTGATTTGTGACCAAAACAGTGTTGATACCACAGGGATGTTTTAGTTCCTGCTGAGCAGGGCTTACACAGAGTCAAGGCCTTTTCTGCTTCTCACCCCACCAGCGAGTAGGCTGGGGGTGCACAAGAAGCTGGGGGGGGACACAGCTGGGACAGCTGACCCCAACTGACCCAAGGGATATCCCACACCATATGGCATCATGCTCAGCAATAAAAGCTGGGGGAAGAAGAAAGAAGTGGGGACATTCAGAGTGATGGTGTTTGTCTTCCCAAGGAACTGTTACGCGTGATGGAGCCCTGCTTTCCTGGAGATGGCTGAGCACCTGCCTGCCCATGGGAAGGAGTGGATGAATTCCTTATTTTGCTTTGCTTGTGAGCACAGCCTTTGCTTTTGACTGTCTTTATCTCAACCCACGAGTTTTCTCACTTTTACCCATCCCACTGAGCGGGAGTGAGCAAGAGGCTGTGTGAGGCTTAGCTGCCTACCAGGGTTAAACCAAAACATCATTAACTGAAGCTGTTCAACTCCTCCACCTAGCCATGCTAGATCCTAGTTCAACCCTCCGGCTGTGAAGGCTTCACTAAGGGTTTACCACTGAGGTATGAGTTACTGTGGAATCTTCTTCAGTCTTTCTTACTTCCCCTCTGCAACACCAATAAAATATATGAGCAACTAAAAGAACAATTTGTGGAGGGTCCATGGGCCTAGTGTTCTCCTCTTGCTTGTCTTCTCCTTTGGGAATAACTCCTCTGAGTTTCCTTGAACATCCGATAATAAATAACAGCTCTAGTCAGCTGGTGAAAAGCATGCCTAACAGACGTGCTAATTACCCTGCAAATACCTCTTCCAACTTTCTTTTTTTGGGGGTTTTAGTACTAAAGTTTCAGCAAAATTATTAAGCTGTGGAATTAGAGATCTCTTTAATAACCACCAAAGCACATAGATCCAGACACGCATTTGAAGGCTAACCTGCACATGTTCAGGTACATGGGTCCTCACATGCTCCTGAATGTGACTTTGTACATATATGAATTGTCTCCAGGTGCAGTTTCAGCATATGGATATAGACAAAACCTTCAGCCTTATTAGGTTTAGCTTAAACAAGGATTTCCTGTTCGTTATGTTTCCGCCTCCACCGAAAGTAAGTACAATCAACTCAGGAGGCTCAGGAATAAAGGATATTGGTAACCAGCTTCCTAAGAGAATAAAGGATCACCCTAGCTCAGAGTCCGTGGCTGGGAGTCAGGACATGTCTATGTGCTCATGACAGTCAATGGGGATCCGAACTATGAAGCTGAGAGAGCAGTTCGGCTTACCCCAAAATGGACATTTGCTTTTGGGAAGCTGAATAACCCTCTCATCTCTGTTGTCTAAGTATAGGTGGGGGTTGTCCGTCCAGGCCTCCAGCTGTCTCATCGGAAGGGTGTAAGTGTTCCTTGAGTCCTGTGTCATGTCTGCCAGGCCCATGAAGATAATTTTTGGGCATTTTGAATGGCACTAAGCATCTATATAAGTATCTACACAGGTAGCTGAGTCCCTCTGTGATTTCCATTGATTAGCATGGGAGCTTCAACACATAGTTAACATCTATACAGCTATGCAAGTGTGTATGTATTTAAATGCATTTTTGGACCTGGAGCTGAATCCCACTTCTTGTATGCTATTTGGAAAATCAATTAATCCCTCTGAATCTCTGTTGCCCATTAATAACACGGAGCTGATATCTCCACAAACGCACACTACACGTTTTGTCAGGCATCGGCTCTGTTTCCTCAGAGCACTGCCCAATAAAGCCTTAGGCAACATGCCTGTTATTTTGATGTACATTTTTTTACATGTTATTGTGAAAAAAACTAGCGGCCCAGTCCTAGAGCTATGGCTCCGCAGGAGCCTGTGCCACCCATACGCAGGATAAGACTGGCTTATGCCCAACAGAGCTTAGGGGCAGAGAAGTAGGGGGCAGATATTGTCTGAAGGATGATCATAACACACACAGCCACAGTCAAGCCTCTTGGAGAGATCTGAAAGGGAATAATGCTTGGGTAAAACTTGTGTTCAGCTCCAGCACTGGCATGTATCACTTCTCTTTCTCCTGGGCAGGTTGTATAGTATATAAAGGTGATGATATGCATCATCTATAGGCTAGTGCACTAATGCCTCATCCCAGCAACAGACCCCCACCAGCAGGAACTCCTTCCACCCTCCACATCTTTGGCACTGACGGAGGACTCTGCTTTCTGTCAGTGTATTTGTGCAGTGACACATATTCTCTAGTGATTAGATTAACGTTGGCAAAGGCAATATGAAAAACCCACACAGATTACCACTGTCACCCGCAGTAATTACATTTATTCATTTCCATTTAGCCAAGTTTTTACAAGCTGAGCAAGGGGCCAAATAAGCAATAAACACAGAGGCAAGAAATTAAAATGCTGATCTGTTCACTGTGAAAACAATCAAACCATCATCTTTCTTTAGGCAGCTCGTTCATCATCCAAGAGGGCCACAGTGTGCTGATATGGAGGGCTGTAAATCTAATGTTATTACATGTAAATTCACTAACATGAAATTACTGCCCCTGATGTGATTTTACTAATAAATTAGTTCATTTCTACCTTTTTGCAAGAGACTTTAGGGACCGTGAAGAATTGTACATGAGTCTCATAATCTTGCCTGCTTTATTTCAAGCAAACAGGCAGTTTAGTTCCTCCCTCCACCACCATCCCCTGCTTCTCCCTGTGGCTCTTGTCTTGGCTCTGTTTCATTAGGGGATAAATAGACAGTCATATTTTCACTGTCTTGGGGCCAGTTTTATTGCCTTGGGTCCAGGAGAAGCTTAAGAGGATGGAGGTTCTTTGGCTTTTCATTTTACTGCTGTGGCACTGATTGGGTGGGAGAAGCAAGTATCTAGACCTTGCTTCAAAGTCTTCTGAGCTGTAAAGTCTGTGCAAGTTGAGTTTTAGGAGCCTAAATTTCTTTTTTACACCAAAACTAGTGGGGCAGGAACACCCAGTTCCTAAGCTGATAGCAGAGTCACAGGGCTACGGTGAGTAGTATCAGATAAAGAAACAATTTATATAAGGAAATAATGAGACAGCTCCATTTTTATATTTTTTCAAAATAGTTTTGCGCCACATATCTCCTTTAGGTCAAAGCAGCAGCTTTCAAGGTACTTAGCTGCACTGATATGCAGGGGATGTAAATGACTCGAGGTCAGTGACCATACATCTATTTGCACATCACGGAGACTCTGGTGCACCAACCTCAATGGACTTCAGAGTTATGCAGAGAGTTGTAACAGACTCAAAGGCTTTGGTAGAGTTTCTCCTGATTTGCAAAGGTGTAAGAGGAGAATGAGGTTAAGATTAATTTCCCATTTTCGCCCTGTTCAATTTGCCTCTTATAAATCCTCAGTAAGGGGATCTGGGCAATCTGCAGAACGAACTGTGTTTTATTCTTCCAGACATATAGATGGCTCTTCAGTCTAACTCAGCAGCAATATAAATACTTTTCTCAGTCTACATCCATTGCTCCCCTTGAAGTCAACTGCAAGATACAGGTCACTCAATGTTGAATTTCGTCCTTTTTGCTCCTCAGCTGTAAGAGAGCAAATTTGGCTCGTGCTCCTTCTGTCACTGGTAGGCCAAACCAATTCTAGACCATCAGGTCTGCTTTCCCTGCCACCATGGCCTTGCACTGGTAGCAAAAGTCAGCAGTGAAAACTCACCAGCTGGTACCTATGAGATCCACCTGGAGCAAATTCACATATCAAACTTCCAGTTTTACAAGGAGCAACTTTCAGGAGCAGTGGCTAGATCCTCGTTGTGTTTAAATCTCTTCAATTCACTGGAGCTGTATCAATTTTTAACATGGGTGCAGGGGGGAGGGGGAAGCGTGTTTCAAAAGCAGCTGTCAGTTCTGAAGTTCTGAAGTCTCGCTGTTTATTTGCAATGTTTTCATGCATATTGAGTGATTGAGTTACTTCATTTCCCTCCCTCCTCACCTATTCCAGCTCTTCCTTGCATGTTTAGCATCAAGGGTACATCTATATCTCACTACATGTGTTTTATGGTGCTTTGGCCATTAAGACCCCACAGAGGATTTGGGTCCATCAGTACTACCAGATAAATAAGGACATTTATCTGCTATAATACAGGTGTCAAAAAATTACATGCCTAAGCCTGATCCAGTTATCTAAGCTCTTCTTATAGTCAATGGGAAGAAACAGACGTTTTTAAGGGGGTAATTTTGAAACAGACTACGCTCTGGCAGTGCCTAAAATAACGATATATATCAGTATTTTTTTTCTGGAAATTTGGAGTGCCCTTTTACTGTGACTCTCTTGATCATCTCCACTTAGTGCACTTCAATTCATCACAATTCATTGGTTCATTTGGTCTCAGAGTGCACAAACAGGATTACTTTCAAATGAAATTAAACCAGAAGATAAACTCTAGAATTGCACCTGATATTTTCTAACTATGAATGGCAATGGTAACAAACTAGACCAAAGTGAAATCCCTCTGAAATGGCTACAGCATGGATGTTAGGATCGCAGCATGGATTGTTTCAATCTACAAATCCAATCCTGTTTGTCCAGACTATACACTAACATAGATATTGCCTGTGCTTTCCTTCTGCCTCAAAAAGTTGTCTAGAGCTTACTCTTAATTTTGAGATACCTGAGTAACGTAAGCTGAACCTCAACTTAAGAAATAAATTTTATTTCTGGTTCAACACTTTGACGCACCACAACGTTAACTTGTGCAAGGTAATCACAGGACAAACAGAATCATAATGTTTCATCCCTATTGCTAGGAGTACAGCCACTGTAAATAACTTCTGACTGAAGAGCCGTTATTTCATTAAGGAAACAACTAAAATTCCCAATAGTCTTTCTACCCAATAAGCTGATTATCTGTAAATCAGCCAAACTTGCTGTCAATATGGACGAGCTGTTGACAAGTTTAGTAGTTTGTCTTATCTTGACCATCTTAAAAATGAAATTATACAGTCAGAAGGACCTCAATACGTCAGGAGTTAGTATCTGGATCACTAAGATTTACCTACCAGTCATGTCTCAATGAGGTTGGGATGACAGAAGGGAGGGCAGTGATCAGGGCAAGGGCTGCGCTGAAGCAAGGGAGCCTGTTTCTGTCCTCACCTACTCTGAAGTAAATTAGAGGGTTGTTCCAACCAGGACTTTAGACTTTCATCAGAATTGAACTAGCACGAAAAGAGACTTCAGTCTTACAAAAGCCCACTGCATCCAGTTAGCATCAAAGTGGGACATAAAGTCAAGCAGCAGGTCATGAGACCAATCCACGGCTGGTGGAGCTCCTCCGCAGTCATCATTGCCGGGGTGACTGTGGTACATTGCTCATGTTTCAAAGACTGGTAGGTATCACGGACATCTAAATTATCATCAGATCAGTCTTCAGATTAGTCTTGGATTCAAAGTGAAATCCAGGCAAGGGGCTTGTACCGGATTGAGTGGCACTGACGCGCTTTCTCCTTCTCTTGCAAAACTTCAGCTCCAGCTGACTCATATGGTAGGATATTTGCTGGTGTACCCCTGGCTCTCCATGTGGAGACTGTTATAGCTGAGCTGATGGCCATGCTAAAAACATGACCACATTCATCCCTCCTAACCTTAGGTACCTGAAGGCCCTGCCAGACCTGTAGTTGCAGACTAAAAGTGGGTGGCAGACGCTGCTAGCTGCCCTCAGCTGTCTGTCCCATTCGTTTGACAGAGGTTGCTGTCCCCAAGGAAAGGACATTGGATTCTCTTATGAACTTTTACTGTTTACATCATGCATATTAAGCAAAGCAAAGCTGGTACCACTTAAGCTGAATGCACTGTGATAAAAAGTAGAGTCATCCAGGACCTGCTTCAAGGGAGGATCTGCTTCAAGACAGGATCAGACATCTCTATGTTGAAAATGTCAGACACTCTCAGAGGGCAGGAGAGATGTTTAGGTGTGTGACAACCTCAGTTGTCCATTTCTACTCTGTAGCCATGGTCCATGAGAGCATTCAGTGACTCACCTAAGCGAGCAATGGATTTGGCATAGACATCCTACATGGTCAGTGGGAAGGTATCTTCTGCAAGTCACCCAGATTTTAGGTTATTGCTAGACTTGTTATGGTTCTCCCTCTTATCCCACCTATCTTATCCCTTCTGCCCCGTGCTTGCTTCAGCCCTAGTTATTTATATTGCAGCAAGGTCTAGAGACATGACTGAGGTTGAAGTTTAGCTGTACTAAACCCAGAATGAGACAGCCTTGCTCCCAAATGCCTAACCCTCAATCTAGGTAGCTGAGAAAGAGTGAGCCTGCAAAAAGGTATGGGAGATTAAGTCACTTGTTCAATGTCCTCTACCTAGTCAGTGGTGAAGCCAAAGCTGACTCCAGGCTTTCCGACACCCTGTTCTTTGCTGTTTTCATCAGATCACAGTGCCTTGCTAGGAAAAATCTCAACATGCACATCGGCCTGCTTTGGCCCAAAGTGATCAAACATCACTCAATGCCAATCAAGCCTTGTGAGGGATTAAGAGGAAGCTATGTAAAAGTATCGAGAGATAATACGTTTGCTTTTCTTTATCCCTGGGATAAAACCAGGAGCCTCTCCTTTGCTGATTTTGTATTATGCATTTGAAAGTGTTATTGGAGCAGATCAAAACCCGAGGAAGTGAGAGGGGTATTGTTTTGTGCGAGGGTGTTTTGAGGCCTCAGGTTGCTTATACAGAAAAATAAAGCAGTGCTGGCTTCTTTCTTTTCTTGCAAAGATCCTTTAGGAATTAGTCTGGCAATTCCAGGACCAGAGAACGGCTCTTCCTTTGCTAATCATCTGGCTTTATTCGGCTCTGAAACTCACTCGGAAGTTCCCTGTCTGTGCATTAACCAAAGGTACAGGATTATGTTTGTTTAATAATATAGTGGTGTCTTGCTGAACAACTGTAATTTCCATGTACTTATTGATCTTAATTTATAATGCCATTAGCTTTCTAAACTGCCATTAACTAATGATGGGCTCTGTAGGCTTAACAGCTCTTTCGAATCAGTTGCTGACAAGTGGGCCCCAGAAGCATTTGTCAAAAGGGTAATGGATCCCTATCAGAGTGGCAATAAATTAGGTTATAGTCTTATCAAATTAAACAATGGATGAAGGAAAATTAGCTATCAATAAAAATCTATAAAGCTGCCCTGATTATTCCCAGTCAATTATATCAATTAGAGATCAAACAGTGAACCCCCTGCAGTACGTTAAATAGAACTAACCGGGGCCAAAGGCGGCCAAATTGTGTTACAAAATGCAACACCACGGGCAGCTGTAGGAGATAATCATTACTGTCATTGACAAAGGAGCTGCTTTATTAGAAAGCTGGATGTTGCCTGCAGGCAGGCTTCTGGCAAGAGGACAAAGGCTCTGCAATGAGGAAGGGGAAAGAGGCTTGAACCTAGCTGCCAGTGTGAGGAGTGTGTTTCTGGCTGATAGCTCCCCCAACTTTTGTCATTTAAAGTAGGCTGGGTTTCATCAGATTCTGCTGCGTCCTCTGAGAAGTGACTTTGTCAGGAGACTCCTTTCCCTCTCTTCCTTTGTTTTCTAAAGCTATGCTGTTGATCTTCTTTTCACTAATGATACATGATGCTTTAAAGATGTAAACTTGTTGTAGTGGTCCAGATTGTAACTTTAAGCATGGACTAAAAGGTGGTGCTGAGGTGCGATACCCCAGCATCTATCATATGAAGTGACATATCCTAGAAATTGCCTTGGACACCTGAGTAGGTCTTCCTTTCTCTGTCAGAGAGTCTTTGCATCTATGGTGGGAAAAGGGGTCTCCTCCCCCTTTCATAGTTGGATACAGATGCCAAGCCAACGCTGCTTCATTAGGTCATTCTCCCAGGACTGTTGTAGGCTGGAGTGGTCTGCTTGTTTCCACACTGTTTTCTACTGCAGCTCATGACACACAGGGATTTGAGCTCTTCTCCCTATTGCAGACTGACCATAGGGTACCAAGACCCATGCTTAGGTATTTCTTTGAGACATGCAAAAGATTATCCAGATAATTCCCAGAAGACCCCAGATTTTCCACCTGTTTTCACAACATCAGCAGTGCACTCCACAGCAGTCTGTGAATTTTATCCTCAAGCACCAAATTCCAGCAAACTGCAGTAGGACTGTACACCTGCATGTCAAACATTCATGGGACGATGATGTTGAAGGGGAGTTTGGCTCCAGCTCTTTGTGTGACCACTGGATGTGGCCATCTCTGTGAGAGAGTACATGTGTGTATATGTCCCTGCTCCTGGGAGAACTTCCCCTCAAGCTCACTGCCACTTGAAATCTCAGCTAGGAAAAGAGCTGCTACTGCAGGCTATCAGCCATGACCTGTCTCCTGCTTTCTTTCTGTAGAAAGTTACCGTTTCTTACAGGCTTTCTGTAAAGTGCTTTATGTCTGTCGAGTGGGCAGAACAATTTGTGGATCATTTTGCTTCCCATGCTCCCTTGGTAGCTCTCGGTAGCTTCACAGGAGTAAACTCAGTGACTCAGGTGGTCCCTTTTAACTTCCCCTGTGTTGAAATCTTTCTTTGAACTTAGTCTTGAGTCAAGGCTGGCTCCCCAGTACGTAGACTCTGACATTAGACTTCGGGCTTTTGCTTGACCCAGGACAGAATTTGGCAGTTATCCATCTCCTGGACCAAGACCTGAGTAGCAATATGCTTTGTGTTCGTCATTATTGCCAGTAGGAGCAGCTGAGTAGAGATATTTTTCATTTCTTCCTGCAGAAAATGTGGGATCAGATTCAGGAGAAAACAGGCTTTTTTTAAAAAAAATTAAATACTGTTTTACTCTCTTCCTTTCTCTTCCAAATAGACACAGACACATAATCACATCGGTCCTGAACACCAACCCCTCTTCACATAAGAGAACACAAAGAGACATAAGGCATTACTGTTATGGGCTGCAAAATGAGGCACCCAAGCTAGGAAATACTGAAATTAAGGTCACCAAAGTATCTCTAAATCAGCCCATTTGTGATAATACTTCACAGGGCAATCCTTGGTACTGTGGTGCTGTTTTACAAAATCTTCTGTGAGGCTCCTTGCTATTCCCTCCTTAGAGCAAAGTGATGGTTCAGCAGCATAAAAGCGGTGCAGCACAGTCATGGGTTGTGGTTTAAATCTAATGACTAATTCCTTCTACAATCACATCAGCTACTATAACATAAAAGCTTTCCTTTGTTCCTTCCTTAAATTTTATATTTAATCTAGTGGAAGCTGAGCTTTAGGGGTCTAACCCTCAAACTCTGGACTAAACTCCCAAAGATACCCAAGGTCACCCTAAACTTCACTTTCTTCCATTCAAATCAGCAGCGCAGGTCTCTGCTTTATGTTCTGTAACACAAACCTGTAGGTATGTGTACGTGCGCGTGTGTGTAGTATTTCTGAAAAATTACAAAACAAAACACACCCCACTTCACTCACGCTTCTTCCAGCAGAGGAGTGTTGAGAGAACAAAAATTGATTGATGTTATATTCATATTGCACTAAGAAGTACGGGAAGGTTTTCAAATACACCGTGATGAGACTAGACTTGACTAGAATACCTGTAATATTTCTTGCTGAGCAAAGCACTTAGTAAATGGAAGTGAAGATGATGAAATTTGGTCCTAAAGGGGTTCCAAGATGTAAGTGCTCAGGTTTTTGATCCTGCTCAGACTTCTGAACGTGCTTTATTGTGTGCCTGAGAGTCACCCCTTTCAAGACACAAGATCTCCATCCTTTTTGAAACTAGGCATATGTGTCAGTACTTGCAGGGTTGGGGTGTGACTGCACATTGGTTTGTAGTAAAGCCAGCAAGAAAAGAGGAACGGGAATTGGAATATCCCTTTTTGAAATTTCCACTTCAGAAATCCTGGGTTGTTTGGGTTGGTTGTTTTTTTCTTTTTCTGTGGGCAAATGTCGGTATATAAATAAGTATAGGAGTCTCTTTCCATTTTCCAACCGTCATTAAAACAACAAAGATGAGGAAAGCAAAATAAATGTACTTTTCATTCAAATTTTCAGGGTAGAAGCATTCTGAAATGGAGTAACACCAAGAAAAATACATGTGCTTCTTTCAAAAATACAGATTTAGTGTAGAAAATATTTTTTAACAGCTCTGAAATTTTTAAAGAGTACTTTGGTTTATTCCATATCCCATGGGAAAGAAATTGTGCACTAAAACTTTTGCAAGGAAATCTAGGTTAAGCAGTGACCCCCCTTCATCCCCCCAAAAATGAACTCGAAGTCTTTCTGAATGTAAGGACTATGAAATACTGGAAAGGAGTGCCTGGGGAAGCTGTGGAATATCCATCACTGAAAATCTTACGGAACAGGTGAGAAAATGTAAGTAAGAAATTGGAAAGAGAGAGGGGGGACCTTGCTCATGGAAGGGGGAATGCCTAGTTGCCATTTTGTAGTCTTTTCTAAGCCTGTTTTGATGACTCTGTTCCGTAGATGGTTAAATAGATGCTCAGGATTGTTGCCAGTAACTATGTCAAGACTTAATTGATAATAAATGTTAACTGACAATATGCAGAGAGGCAGCAATTCCAGTCCTGAGCATCTAAAATGCAATCAATCCTTTTTTTCTTAAGAGGGCTTATGACGGCTTGAAAAATTCAGTTGTAGTGGTGGACAGTAAAGCAAGACATCCAAATCCAGACACTATTAGAGGATGGAAAATATGAGCAAAATTGCTTTAGATATTGCTGTTGTCATTATTAAGTCTAATCAATGGCTTGGTTCTTGCTTCTAACGCAACAAGGCCACGGAGAGAAGGAGCAGTGGGTGTTAGATGTGACTTGGGTTTTTCCTCTCACCTAAAAGCTGGTTTCTGGATGTGCTTGACACTCTGTGCCAGGCAACTTATCATTCCTAAAGTCTTGCTGGGGATATCTGGGCTTCACTGGTAGCTTTACCTATGCAGTCAGTAAGGATCTGCATTTTAAAAGCTTTAATTTCTTAGGCAGTAACATAGATTTAGAGAGCTTGAAGTGGTGGAAGATGACCACCATCAGACTGCCTCCTGGGAATGGTCCCAGCTTTGTGATAACCCCCAAGCTGTGCCTGTGCATTTTGGGGATCACAGCTAGCTGGAGGAAGCATAACCATTTCGCAATATAACTGACCAAGGTCTAGTGTACAGGAGCATGCTCAGGGACCATTTAGTATGCATGTAGCCAGAAGATTCTCCATGGCATTTCAGTGTTTAAAAACCAGAAATGCCCTGTAACAAGGTGGGAGCCGGGCATCTCATGCTATTCAACCTCTAAGGTCACTCACACAGCCTGTGGCAGAGCAGGGAACTAGGTCCTCCCTTCCCAAATTTCCTTAACATCAGCATTTCTGATTTCTAGGCATCTGACCTACTCAGAAACAGTGCATAACCCTGTCAGAACAGCATATGCATAAAGGCAAATGTTGGATTTAGAAAAGTCCAGTGTTCAGGGGCACAGATCACTACTCTGTGCACAGTAAGAGAGAAGTCACCTTTTCCAATCCTTTCCATATTTTAACTTCAGTCCTGAGAGCCAGCCTCCTATATATATTCCTGAGTAATCTCTTTGACTTCCCTGAAAAAGTTTAGTCTCTCAAATTCTTCCTTTCCGTCTTAGAGATCTGCTCATCCTCATTTCCTGCTCTGACAGTATTAGCGAGAAGACTAATGGGAGGCCAGAAAGCAGTTAATGATGCAAAGTTTCCTGGAAAAAAAACTTTCTAAAACAGCCCAAGGCCTGAGAAATTTGGATTCATGTAGGCACGCTCTATTGCAGAAGCCTGGGTCACTAATCTTCCCTTTTAACGGAGTACCTCTGCAATTTGATTCAAGGGCTCCTTTCCGAGCAATGAGACGCAGCATTAGACATCAGACGCAGAGAAAGTGGGGTGGGTGCATGGAGGGGGGAAGGGAAAGAAAGTAATTTAGCATCTGGCGAAATGGATTGTGAACATACAGAAGATGTTATACTGTTAAGACTTCTCTCTGTCTCCCTTTCCCTCTCTCTCCTTCTTTTATTAAAGGCCTAGGCAATTTAAAAATGGAGACAGTGTATCCCACTTAATAGCGTTGCTGTTAATCTTCTCACCAGTCAGCTCTCAGCTCTAAGTATCGAACGCACAAAAACCCTCCTCCTGTCACCAGCTGTGGTTAGGGAGTGACTGTCCTCAGGGGCTCCAAGCCTTAAAAAAAAAAAAAAAAAGAAAATTCACCGCTGAGAAAAGGCAATAACAGGAGTCTGCTGTTGTCTAACCTGCCATATAAATGAAACAATCAAAGAAGACAACAAAGGAAACTCCACTAACATCCAGAGGCAAAAGCAGTTTGCTGTAATATATCCTGGCTTGGGGAACTATTTTTAGCCAAACCCCTCTTTTTTTAACAGACACACACAATCTCTTTCTAATTTTGATTAACCAACTCGAAGACAGGTAGGGAAGAACGTGAAGAGGCAGTCAGTTACAAGAGAAAGCTGAATTGAAACAAATCCTTGTGTGTGTATAAAGGATTAAAAAAAAAAAAATTACTTTGAATGTTTAAATAAAAGCAGGTTCTGATATGAGCACTGTTCAGCTCTCTGAACGACTCAGTCATTACTAGTATTTAATATTTGTACTGTGATCACAGGTAGGTGCTAATGGCCTGAAACCCTGTTGTGCTTGGAGCTGTATCAGCATAAATGAAAAAGATGGTTCTGACCTCAAACTTTTATATATATTTATATACAGTAATTTTATGTATTTAATATATACAGATGCATACCTGCACATGTGTGAGCAAGCACACACACACATAGTAAGTGGTGTGTGTTGTGTATATAAAGCACACATTTCAACCATAATAATGAAATCTCATTAAAAAAATCTGTCTGAGATTTGGGATGGGGGTTAATTTTGAGATTTCTGTTTCCAAGCTTGGTTCCTGAGCCATGATTTTCTCATGTAGTTATGGATCTCCCAGAGCTAAAAAAATACCCAGATATTCCCCATTCACTGTCAAACCCTGAATTAGCAGCACTAGAGAAATGAACCTATGTAGTAGCTTAAGGCCATGTAAGTGATTTATGGCTGGCACCCACAATCAACACCAGACTATCAGGCCATAGTTAGAGCATTCAGCTGGTAGGGACGATCCTTTAGTTCTGCTCCACAAATTATTTGCAGTCTCAGGACTATCTAACACAACATGTACAAGCATCATCACATCTAACTGTTTCTGTAAAAATGTCATCACGTCTAACTTTAGAGAAAACATCTGCATTTGAGCTAGTTGTCTAGACTGCCTTTGTAAACAAATGGCCACGTCTCAGGTGCAGTTCTTTCTTCTTCAGATGACCCTTTTTTCTTCAGATGACCCCACCCCAGAAATATTACACCTCTCCACAGATGATGTGTAGACATCTGTCTGCAACAAGCTCAACTGTAGACAGAGGAACTTCATCCATGATGCACTGTGTTTTGGTTATACTTTGGTCCAGTTTCAAAAGGTGGGATGATTTGTATTCTCTAGAAAGATTTTTCAAGAGCCTGCAGATTATAACACATTCACAGGAGATGTGGTTTGAATAATACCAATCTGAAGTTGACCAGAGTACTCTCCTTACCAAAAGACAAACCCAAGCTTTGCTCATTAATGTCTCTACCTTGAGTACAAAGTTCCTGGATCAGAAAGGTTGATGATATCTAACATGCATCCCTGAACTGGTCTCTAATCTCTAGAGAAGAACATGCCTTCACCTGTTCTTAGCATCTCCCACACTAAGCATTTGTGCTTTCTGGATTGCCATTTGGAGGCATCTGACCATCTCCACTGAGTGTATGGGGAATATACAACCCTACATTGGGCACTCTTGGTCATTCCTTTGGAATCAAAACCTGAAGTTTTATCCATTTATGCCCTTAGGTCTAGAGGTCATAGGTTGGATACCATGTAATGGCCGCAAGCATAGTCATTACGTAGCAAACCTTCAGTATAAATTCCTGTTAACTGGATAACAGCCCGGGGCAAAGCACTAGTTGTTAAGGAACTTTAAAAGTAAGTTGGCAGCTTGGAGCCATCAGCCCCTTAAAATCTACCAGTCATCTCCTGGAAAGTTATTTAACAAAAATATAGCTTCTTTTTTAAAAAAAAAAAAAGTTCCTGTTGTTGCTGGCAGTCTTGGCTGAGAGCCAAAGCACTACAATGGTTTTCTTGCTGCTGGAAATAAAAATTGCTATGCACAACTGTGTCAGTACTTGGGAGAAATATCCCTTTGTTTTGTGAGGGGGTTCTAGAAGGTAACTGCACAGATTTCCATAGAAATACCTTCATGTCAAAGACACATCCTTTGTAAAGGGTCACTGCTAATTAATAGATCACCTTTATTAAAGATGAACCCATTTTTGCCATGCCCAGTGGGTAAATAATGGGCATACCATCCTCTCTAATATCCTCTATTAGTGCGCTTATAGCCGTTTATAATTCAGAAGTCTTACATCCATAGCACACTTATTCCTGCTATTAACCATTCATCAGCCTTTGATAAAATCTTGAGAAACCTATCCCTTTACATAAAGAGTGACCAACAGATTGACAAATCAGGTGTGGTGACTGGAAAGCCAAGTTAGGGTTCTGTTATTTTTATCCATCCCTTTTTGAAATTTTAAAAACATGTTTATTATTACTTCATTCTGGTAATGAATATGCTGTGCTTAAGCCATAAAAGTGAAAAAATTAAGGCTCTTGAGACCTGATTCTGTATGGAAGGCCGGCAAGGAAACAAAGAAAATGTGGGGAGGAGGGCAAGAAGTATTTTGTTATTGCAAACTGGATGCGAATGGATGTAAATAACTATGAGTGACTGAAACTGCATCCAGGCTGTTTTTCAAGCAGGGCTGTCAGGAAATTTGAAGCTGCGATGGGGCCATCAGAAGTGGTCACCTCCCGCCCTTCTGTTTCATATCCAGCAACAGGGTTTGGGCGATGTGGTACCACTCACGAGATTGATATGTGATGGAGCCAGGAGCAGGAGCTCACACTAGTTGTTACCAGATGATCGAGGTGTAAAAGTTGACTTTGACAAATGGGTTTGCAAGTCAAAGAAGGATGGAAGAGGTGCATCCTTTCACTGGTTATTGCTGCCTAAAGAAATCGATGTTTCTGAGCCATAATGGTCCAACGGGCCACCTCACCCAAGCTGATCATTGAGGACCTACAAAGTCAGCAAGTATTTAGTGAATCCTACACCCCTTTTCCCCCTTTATCTCCCAGCTGCATTTAGATTTAAACACCATTTCTGTGAAACGCTCAACTTCTTGCTGTTAATTTCAAGCCCGGCTGACAGAGCTCAGCTTGGATCTCGTACCCGTCGGGAGCCGATAAGCAGTTTCCACTCACAGATCACACATAGCTGAGTGATGTTCAGAGACCCCCTCGTTCCCCCAGCCCTGCACCCTGCGAAGTGACATTAGCGCTGGGTAATGATCTGTAAATGTGTCAGAACTGTGCCACCTAGTGACACCGCTGCCTAGTTCCTTTGGTGAAGTCACACTGATCGCACAACAGCAAGCCGTAATATAATTAGCGCTAATTTGGTTTCTCGGTAGCTGGCTGCTGCACAGCTCCCTGCTCAGCCACTCTCTGCTTCTCCAGAAGACTTTTCTCAACGTAATAAGAGCTTCATTAGGGATTTGTTTCCTCCATTTTTGATTGTATAAGACAATTTATTTTTTTTAGGTATTTTTTTAAATGGATTTTCTGCACGTCAAAATGAATCTAAACTGCATGAAGACTTTAGTAGGGAGCAATCTGTTAATGAAGTGTGCTGGATTTTTTGTACCTAACAACTAGAGCTGACTGGCAATTTCCGGACAGTTTTTTTCCCATTATATAGTACAAATTCCTTAATACAAGAACATTTTGTTTTTGACAAAGTTTCCATTTCCAGAAATTGTTGATTCTACTTTTCTGATTGCCAGTTCCTCCTGTTTCAAAGTCCTTTAAAGCAAAGTTCCAGGTCTGATTTTGGAATATACATTAAAACATTAGTGTATACTGTAAAAAATGTGAAATAGAAGTAAACTACTATGGTTGATCCAAACCAGTTTTGGGGAACTATTTTTTTCTTATTTTGTTGTTATTGTTCTTGCTATTGTTGAGGTTCTGTCCTTTTCTGTGAATGCAGTGCAAGAAAAGTTCAGAAAGCTAAACATTTTTCTTTGTTAAGAAAACTATTCCCAATTAATTTTCCTCATAACAGTCAATGCCAGGACCATTAATGTGTACTGTATAACCTACCTCGTTTTTGACACGGTGCAGTAGAGAGCTCCGAGAGCAGGAGTCCAATGAAATGATCAGACAGCAGATTTAAAATAAACAGAAGGTTACACTTCTTTTGTCTGTTTTGTGGTTTTTGTTTGGTTTTCATAAAACCTAAACACAATGCAGAAGTCATTGCGTTGAGATATTGTGGAAGCTTAAAGTATAAATAATTTATTAAAAAAACCCAACCAAACCAAAGCAAATTCATGAAGGCTAATCACAGAATAATAGAATAATGAGTAATCTAGATTGGAAAGGACCTCTGGACGTCATCTGACCCAATCTTTTGCTCAAAGTAAGGTCAGCATGGCTGTCCTAACATTCCTGTTTTCCTTCAGAGTGTGGTGTGGATGGTGATTACTTGAGGCATCCCCAAATCTTGGTGGTTGAATGCTTTAATGCAAATGTCAGGAATCATATCCCATAAAACTCAACAATACTTTGTTGCATATGATAGCCTAAATGAAAATATATATTATTAATGAGTTAGAAAGTTTCTGTTTGGGTGAGATGTATGCAGCTAAATGCAGACTTCTCCACAGGACCTGGTCACCCTTGACTCCTTTTATAGTCACTGTAAAGCAATTGGCACTAGTAGAAGTGATTAATCTCAGCTTAGAGTAGATGCTTAAAATAGGTCAAATGAATGACACCCTATCATAATCTCTTCCTGTACTGACTATAAAGGAACTAGGAATGACTTCTTTAAATTGCTCTGATTTTTGATTTTTAGACAGATTTCCTATTTAAAATTTGCTGTGGTTGAAATTGCCAAAATTGCCAAAATATCATGTTTGCCAGCCTTAAAATTCAAATTTCCAAGTTTCAGCCTGAAACATTCTCATTAAAAATATGGTTTATGGTGAAAAAAATACAGGTATATATTGAATTAAAAGATGGCATTGAGTTTAGCTATATTGATACATGTAGCTGGTTATTTTAGTATTAATATATTCCACTTATTTGTCTTTTCCCTTTAGTAGCTGTTGAACTATTTTCAAAGAAGGTCAGCATCTTTGTCGGCATTTTAGAGACATGGAAATTGTGGCACAGAGGGATCCCAGAATCATAGAGCAGATGTTCGGAAGGGATATCTGGAGGTCCAGCCTCTCACCTGAAGTAGACTATTGCAAACGCCAGAGCAGGTTCAGCCAGGGTTTTGTCTAACCAAGTCTTGAAATCCTCCAAGGATGGAGCTTCTATGACCTCTACGGGCTTCAATTCCGGTGCTGCACAACCTCCTAGTCAACACATTTTCTTGACATCCAGTCTGAACCTTCCAAGCTGCAATCCATGGCCATGACTGTTGTATCTACAGACAATTGAGAAATGTTTTGGTCGGTTGTGTTTGTAGCTACATGTCAAGTCCTTATGGGCTGTTATTAGATTGCCCCTTAGACTCCTCTTTACCATACTACACAAGACCTGCCCCTGCAAAGTCTCCTTGTAGGTCACTTGCTCTAGAATCCTTACGATTTAGTAGCTGCCTGCTGGACCCTCCCCAGTTTCTCTGTGTCCCTCTTGAACTGGGGCCCCAGACTGGACACGCTATTCCAGATGTGGCTTTAGCAGCTCTAAGCAGAAGGGGATAAGTTTCCCCAGTCTGCTGGATACACTCTTGTGCTGGACACACTCTTCTACAGTGTAGAGACCAGTATATGGTTTGCTGTATTCATGATGACGGGACAATGCCAGCTCATACGTAACCTGGTGACCACTGTGATCTTCACATCATTTTAATTGGAGGCACTACTCAGCCAGTCAGTTCCCATGGGGTTATTCTACCCCAGGTTCATCACTTTGCACTTCTCCTTGTTGAACTTTACAAAGTTTCTTTTGTCCCGGTCCTTAATTTCTCATGTTTCCACTGGATTGAAGCGCTGTTATTAGCTGTGTCAGCCACTCTTTCTAGCTTAATAACATCTGTAAACTTGTCGAGGGTGCACTTTGTCTCAGGTGGAGGGTGCACTTTGGCCAAGTCATTGATGGAGGTACTGAGCAATATAAGTCCTAGTAGTGACCCTCAGGTTACTCCATATCAACCTACAACCATGTGTTAAGATATTCATTACTAACCCTTTGAACTTGATGTTTCAGTCATATTTCAACCCATTCAACAGTCTGTTTGTTCAGCCTGCATTTCCTCACCTTCCAAATGAGGATGCTGTGGGAGAACGTGACAAAAGCCTTACTAGGACAAGTTATATCCTCAGTTCTTTCCTACTCTGTATAACCTATCATTTCGTTAAAGAAGGTAATCAAAGTGTTCAAATATTATTTGCCGCTGGTAAATCCCTGTTGACTATTCTGAATACTTTCTTGTCCTTTATATTTTTGGAAATGATTTGGAAATGCTACATGACCTTTCCAGAAACTATAAGCCTGACTGACCTTTCTCCTTCGTTCCTTTCTTAAAGATGAGGAAAACATTAGCCTTTTTTTCAGTCATGAACAACCTCTCTTGATAGCCACAATTTTTCATAAATGATAGACAGAGACCTCATCCAGCCACATCAGCTAACACTTTTAGTATCGTCAAGTGTATCCTATCTGGTCCAGTGGATTTCATAGCATCGAGGTCTTCTAAGTAGCACCTTGTCTGTTGCTTCCTCAGTCTTGGCTACCCTTCTCCTTACCAAGCTATGTCGATACACACAGAGGTCTGGAGCAGTCTTTGTTTGTGAAAACTGGTACAGAGAAGGCATTGTGCACTTCAGCCTTTTTCACACTCCTGATGATTATGTTGTCTCCTGCATCCAGCAGTGGACTTGCATTTTCCCTGAACTTCCTTCTGCTACTGGCACACCTATGGATTCTCTTCTTGCTGCTATTATTATTCTCTGTCTTAGCGCCAGATAGGCTTTGGTCTTTTTCTTTCATTCCTAAGAGCCCAAGTAAAGCTTTTATGCTCCTCCCTTGTTTCTCTTCCTTATTTTCACTTCAGGTATGGTCTCTTTCAGCATTTTGGTTCATCAGGAAGTTCCTTCATTAGCCAAGCAGGCCTCCTTGAAGTTCTTGCTCTTTCTGCACAGAGCATTTATTCCAGAACTCTTCAATAAGTTTTCTTTAAAAGTATGTCCGCTCTCTGCAGCACCTTTCCTGGCTGCTTTCAGGGGATTCTGTATAACAGTTTCCACTGACCTAGTCTGCTCTCCACAAGTCCACTGCTCTGACTCTGCACCCATCTTCCCAAGCCTTTCTCCAGATCCTGCAGCCTTGCTGAGTCACTGCTGCCCATACTACCATCTATGGCTATATTCACCACCAGTTCTTCCCTGCTGATGAGCAACAGCGCTTGCAGAGCACTGACCCTGGTTGTCCTTTCTAGTATTTACATCATAAAATATCTTACCCAAGACCACCTGGAGCCAAGAATAGAATCTAGTTTTTTGTTTTCTGTGCAATCTTAAATGAAAATATTTTATAAATATGTGTGAGCAATGAGGAGATTGGAAGTCTCTGAAGACATGTTCCCATTTTGTGCCTTATTTAGTGGAGAAGATGGTTACAAAGCATCTTATCTTACTTGGGAAAAATAGCTGTATGTTTGCCAAGGTCAGCAAGATGCAAAGGGATTTGCTGAGGGCTATATTCTCCTCTCTGATCCATTCTGCCAATTTCCACTTCATATTCAGCAATCTGTCCACACATGGGCCTCCTAAGGATGTCAGCAAGAATTCCACAACCACAAGAGAAGAGCTGGGCCCTTCAAAAGTTAGTTGCTCAAGTTAAAACCACCTCAGGGCAACTTTGACATGCATTCGGTTCCTTTGACTTATGTATTTGGTTCCTTTTGATAAAATTATACGTATTCACAAGCTGCTATTTTGTCTGTCAGGACAGAAAAAGTGTAAATAAAAAGAACATAGGGTTGAAATGGATTGCTTGGATCACTGAGTCTAGGTCACCCTTTAACACAGACAAGCATATCATATGGTGCCTTTTATAACTTTTATCAAGTCCCATCTTTAAACTAGCTGGATTTGTTGTGTCCTAGTGGTCTTACCAAAATGCTGTTCCAGAGTTTCATTTCTTTGGTGGCTGGAAACCTAATTTCCAGCTTAAAATTATTATTCGCCTGTTTGTAAGCAGTTGTTCCTTCGCCAGCTTTGTCCATTTGTTTAAAAAGCTTTTCTCCCTTGTCTGCTTATTCTCTTCTCTCCTCTGTAAACTTATTCCTTCAAAGCCTGCTATGCAAAACTAATGCAGTCCTGCTCTTCTCGTCTCTTCACACGTGTCAGAGTTTCCATTCTCCTTATTAGCTACAGTAGCTTCCTTTCCATCTCTTCCAACCTGAAATTTTTTAACTTGGGTGAGTATGAGTGACCTGTATGAGGCACATTGCTGTGTGCAGACATATGATGAAGCCTTGTCCTTCTTAAAACATGTTAAAATTCTTGCTGAACAATCCATCCCTCCCTAAACCCTTTAAAACACTTTTTTCTATTGCCAACTCGATGCTATTGCTACCCCTTTGCCTTCCTCTAATTAGTACATTCACTTTTCTGATATCGCATGTTTTGCACAGCCCTCCTTCTTTGCCTTCTCTGGGCACACTCATCCTGCCTGGTTTTTTTTTTTCCTTTGTTGATTATTTTAAACAAAAGAAAGCAACTATTTATTTATTTTTAAAGAAAAACACACAATATGATTAATAATGTGATCACACAGTTTACATAGAATAGAATAGAATAGAATAGAATAGAATAGAATAGAATAGAATAGTTCAGTTGGAAGGGACCTATGATGATCACCTAGTCCAATTGCAGTTGGACTTGATTTTAGGTACTCCAGTCTTGGTTCCCCATGAGATTCGTCTTTGTTCCTTGCCATCCTTACCACCATGTTTGAATTGGATGAGAAATTCTTTGGATATTGCTTTCCTTGAAGATACAGCTATAATTCTGCAAAGATTATAATTATAATATACTGGATAATCCTAAAATCTGATTTCTCTGTATCTGTTACCCAACTGTGGACTAAATTGGATCTTTTAGCAAAGGAGAGAGAAGAAACTGTGATCAGCCAGCATGAGCAGTCCCATCCTTCCCAAAGGAAACCTCATTGTTGCTATCTCAATAGCTTCTTCTTCCTTCTTCCTTGTCTGTCATGAACTATTCCTCTTCCTCAGATCTTGCTGCTTTCCCCACACCTGCATCTCTCCCTTTGCATTCCCCAACCCCACCTGCTCCTACCTTTTCCCATCTCCTACCTCCACGTCCCTGCCTCAATACCTTAACACTGCTGCTGCCTTTCCTGCCCTGTACGCTTTCCTTCCTTGAGCTACTGTTGTTTTCTCCTCACCCTCAGCTCCCCACTTGTCAGCTTCTTGTTTGCCCATTTCTCCAGACCTTGCAGCTTGCTTTCTGCCTTTTCAAGCTTTCTCTCTGCATCTTTGTTTCCCCCTTCAACATCCACATTTTGCTTTCTCCTGCATCTCCCCTCAAATCCATCCCTTCTATCACCAGCTTAATGGTTTAGAGTCCATGTTAGCATTTATTCTGATTATATATATTACATATGTATAGACAAATACGTAGTGGTATGTGAATAGTGCTTTCCATATACACCCTTTCTCACTGCGGTGCCTCAGTGCTTGAAAACTACTGAACTAGAAGTTGTTTTATGCCCTGAAAAGGTTTTCAAGCCTTCCAGATTTTTTTTTTTTTTTTTTTTTTTTTTTCAAACTAGCTCATTTGCTACTGAACTGCTGACATAAGAGCCCGGGGGGATTTCTCTTAAAGGCTTGGCTAGGAAATACAGAACCCAAGACAGTGATAAAAGTGGCAACTCTCCCATCTCACAGAGAGTGGAGAGATGTTTATATGAGCAGCTGTAATTTGGGCAGGGTTTTGGCGTTTAACTTCTCACGCCACTCGTCAGAAGTGCCAAAGGGTCCTTAACCAGAAGTGCCGAGGATCTCCACTGATGCTGGTTTTTGTTCTTTGGCAGAGTCTGAAGCCCAGACCAAGGCTGGAATCCATTACACCAAACACTTTTTGAGCAGCCTACTGTGAAGGCAAGGCCCTGCCATGAACAGCTTACACTCGTTTAACACATTAAGTCTTGCCAGCATAACGCTGGTTATACAAATGAGCGATAGAGCCTTCCCAGCAAACAAGGAGGCAAGAGCACTGTCTGAAATCTTTTAACCTCTCTTCTCATGGCTCTTCCACCCATTGGGGTTCAATCAGTGAATATGACAACTCTGCAGCCCCAGGTGGCATGGCTACGGGTCACACGGGGAATGAAGAGGAACAGGAGGTGCTATTTACATGCCAAAATAACTCATGTGAACATTCCTGTGACTACTTTAAAGGAACTTCTCATTATCTTTGTTATTAAATGCTTCTGCGTTGCTAAGAAGGAGGGCAGGTTAATTGGAAAAATTATGTTTAAACTTTATAAACAGTGCAAGCATGAAACCCATCATTTTAATAAATGTTATCGTGTCTCCTGGATCTAATAGATCTTAACTGATGCAAGCTATCATTAAGTTTAATTTAAGAAACTACCCCTAGAGATGTTTTTTAAATCAATTGGAGACATGTTCTCAAACAATGTTAGAATTATTTGATTCAGCTACATCCTCATCACTGAACCAGTTTCCTGAGTAAAGCAGCAGAGAGGAATATACCACTTTACTCTCTCATCTTTCATGCTAAAAGAAATGGAAAGATTTTTTACCCAATATATTAAAATATCAAGTCATCCATCAGTGCAATTCAGTCACCTCTGAAGCAGCTGTTTAATAGTGCAGTGCAGTGCTTCATACAGGGACATGTTAACTAGATCCAAATGAATTATTGCATGAAATTAACCCTTTTCTCTTTCTGCGAATGAATAACAAACTAGGTTGGATTTCTCTTGCATGCTTTAGCTTCATACGGATTTAAAGAATAGCATAGCCAGACTTTAGGCTATTCCCTTTAACCATTCATTGAGCATTTAGGAAATAAGATTGTCCATCCATGCTGCAAGCACATGGTTCTGGTACCTATTTTGGCTGCTCAGATGCTGAGCACTGAACACCAGACAAATGAAGCTACCTGAACAGGGTGAAACAGATTTTGAGAAGAGCAACATGCTGAAAATCTTAAGGATCAGATGGGCAAGGCCAGGGATCTTAAGAAAAGGGTTTAAAGGTTAATGTTTTCTCTTTGAAGTGACTTTTTATAGTGGCTTATGTATCTGAAGCCACCAAATAAGTCCAGCCACAGGTACAGCAGAAGTCAGAGTGATTCCACCTTTGAAAGGCAAGGACCTGTGCTATACGGCAGCATAGAGCAGGTAAGATAATGTTGGGAAGTCAGCTTGGAGAGGTGACCACAGGTTAAATACACAGTTTGCTTATTTTTCAGTAATTTTCCTCTGAAGGAAACCACAAATATGCTTAGTCATTTTTGTACACTTACAGTAAGACCCTTCATACCTCTCCAACCAAAACAGTCAAGGTATAGGCCTAGGCAAGAAAGCAAATGCATGGTTTAGCACAGTGGCTGACACAATTTACAAGACAACTTTTGACCCATAAATAGGACAGTTTGTGCTTTGAAGTGTCTTTGATAGGCCATCACCTGTTAATGTCCCATTCAGGAGAACACATCTGGTTCTTGCCATGTGTTATTTTTATTTATGCGCGTGTAAAAAGAAGAAATGTTACATGAACTTGCACTGCTTCGTCTTCTCTCTTTCCTGCTGTCCTATTTAATCCAAAAATAAGAGCAATTTGTTCTCCAGGGTCGGGATATGACAGTACTCTTCCAGAGCAATGTGTCTGATGGGACTTACCCCAGAGTCCAGAAAACTACTTCACCCATTCAGAAATCAGGAACCCCAGTTCTGCCCTATCATGGAAACCATCCATTCCTGTCTTCCACAATGTGCAGGCTCCAAAATTGTCTAATTGCTTTCCCGCTGCCCCGAAAGAGAATAGTCTTTGTGTGCTGCAACAGCACATAGAGCTGTGTGCAGCGCATGGGACTGGCAACAGTATCAGCAAATTCCATCAGACCACCGTGATCGCTATCTGTGATCGGTTTTTTATCCACATTTGGGGAAAAAACAACATTTACCTGTCTAAATTTCAATCCCAACATGACCCACATAAGCAGAAAATCTGTTTTTTCTCTAATCCAAATTGCAGATAGTTTTTTAGAAGGAAAAATAGGATGCTCTTTGGGTAATTTATAAAGAAAGGAAAAAAAAAATCTAGCTAATGCTTTAATTGCATGACTGAAAGTGTCCAAAAATGACAGTCATGGATTAGTTAATAAGGTAGGAAAGCAAAATGTCTGAGATAAAGTTTTGTTATATACTTTATTCTCTGAGAATAGAAGGACATGACTGTTCTCAGTGAGACCTACATTTATTCTTAACTCCTGGCCATTAAAAAAAGAAAGATGAAGAAGTCGAAGTTGCTATTCATATCAATTCCTCTGAGCCATGTGTTTTAGGGTAAAGTATCATAGAATCACGGAATGGTTTGGGTTGGAAGGGTCCTTAAAGATAATCTAGTTCCAACCTCCCGCCATGGGCAGGCACACCTTCCACTAGACCAGGTTGCTTACAGATGCAGCCGCTGTTACTTGTATAAACAGATGCAGTGCAAAATCAAAGATCATCCTCCTTGAAAGAAGGCCTTGAGGATGACAGGTAAACTGCAATACCTTGAAGCTCAAGCATTCTTATGAGTCAGGCCTCAAAAAGCGTGAGAGTATTTTAGCAAACATGATCCTTAATAAAGGAGTACATTCTGGGTTCATTTTATTTGCTTTCTGGTTTCTGAGCCTTTAGGGTAGCCCATATAAAAATTATGTCCTCAATCTTTTATCTGCAAATGAAAAAGCCAAACAATTTATTCTTATAAAATATGACTGAGCTTCCATGATGTTTTGGACAGGAAGGTTTCCAAAGACACCAAACATGTATAGCAAAAATCTGGAAAGGAACCAGAGCTGCTAAGAATAGTATGTAATTGCCATTTGAGATTACTCCAAGATTCTTGTTAGTACCAAATACATATTAGGTGATGCTTAAATAAAAAGTAAAAAAAACAACACAGGACTCAAATTCTTTGATAAGGAAATATTGTAGAAGAGCATCTGAATGCTCAGAGTTAGAGTTTTGGGTGATCATTTCAAAAAGTTCAGAGGACCCATCCACAGGTCCCCCTGTAGCTGACAAAATATGGATTTATACTGCTCTGAAAGTCAAAACTGACCTCTGTAAAATCAGAAACAAGGCATGAAGGTGTTCTAAATTAGTTGTCACTGTTGAAAATTCAGTCCTGACGATGGACATACCCAACTCTGTCTGTGGATACAAGGAAAATAGCTTTAACTGGTTTTAAACTCTAAAAAACATTCCCTCCATGAGTTTCTTTATTCAATATATATAGTCAAGGAATAAGTGAGAATGAAAATTTGTAGTCAGATTTTCAGGTACCTGTTCATCTTTAATAGTATCTTTACTCCCCAGTGTTTATCCTATTGATGTAGCTATTACTGGAGTAATAGTCCTGCTTCACTTACAAACAGATAAAGTAACTTTGCCATTGCACAAAGGAAGGAGTACTCTAATCTGGTCAGTTTTGGCATCTGTGCTGAAATCTGTTTGAGATGACTTTTATTGCTCTCTGTGACCTTGCTGTGTGTGAAAATGGCACCCATCTGAATTCATCCTGAACCAACCTTCCACCACATGCCATGCCCTGGAAACATGATGCACCACAATGCTCTGCATAATACATGGGCAAAAGCTGAGTTGGTTCAGTGGCAAGGATTGACATTTAAAACACAACAGAAAGGAAAACAAACAAGTGGACATAAGCCAAAAAATACCAGCTCTTCAGCTGTGGTCTATTGTTTTTGTTGGTTTGATTTCTTTAGCATAGGTCTGAGTGCTCGCTGTAGGATACTGCATGAATAGTTGGGCTGAGCCCTAGAGAGCTCAGCGTAGGCAGGAAAGGGGACAGCTGTCCAGGGTTGCTTCATCACCTGATTAAGGTGCTTTTGATAACCAGAGAAAGCAATTTTCATACAGGTTTATTTCCATTCCAGAAATGCCATTATGCCACAAGGGGGTAGGGGTGTTCTGTTTAAAACCTTGCAATGTATTCCTATAGACCCAGCCTTTCAATGAAAACAGTGTTGAGTGTCATAAAAAGCAACACAGATTGAATCTGCACAGACATTTTCTATACCATCTGCATTTCAACTATTGCTTTCCTTATAATTAACATCTGTTCATAGATATCAGTCCAAGCAGCAAGGACGAAATTATTTAAGAACCGTCTATCTTTCAGCCTAGTGTGTTCCTGGGGATGGTTCTGGAGGTGGAGAATGGGTTACCCCCAGGAAAGAGGATTTGGTTACAAGGAGCACCTTTCATTAATCTAAACAGATTGCCAAAGGCTTGGTAGCACCAAAATGGACACAACTGGATCTCATCAGAGAAAGTGCCCCTCAAGCGTACAAAAATTAAATAACATTGATGGGGTTGGTGGTGTGCGCGTACTCACTACTTCATTGAAAAAACCAACCAAGAAAATACATGCAGATAAAAGGCCATAGGTGATGCCTGAAGATATAGATTCCAGGGGACAATGCAAGCATGTTTTCCTCTTAAGTGACATATTCTAGAGTTTAAATTAATGATTTAACGTTTTTATTTTGTTTCACTCCAATACGAGCCTGCCAGAGACCTGGCAATTTTGTGGTAGAAGAGGATGTGGCACCTGGGTATAGAGAAAATGCCTCTCCTAAGCTGCTTACATTGCCCAGGAGGTACGGCCATGGCACACATACTCAGTGCAAAATGGAAAAATGCAGCTGAGACACTGGGTAAATCTTTTCAAAATTCTCAGCATGGCTGCTTGTTGACATGTGTTATTATAGGGTTAATAGGATCCACCTGCAGCCAGCTTTCTCTTCCCCTGTTTCTCCTGGCAAACAAACAGTCGAAAGCCTTCAGCCCTCTTCCAGTGAGACACAGAGCAATACTCCTCCAGCCCTTTTCAGCCAACAGCGTTGAAAGCATTTTACTAGCCCTAACAGATCACACCTATAACATGAGAATGGGAAAAATTTGTCTTTTCACGTATCTTTTATTAGAAATACTGATTCACCAGCCTCCAAGTTGTCTTATTTTACTACACTTTCCGTAGCCACTTCTTTCAGTCATAAAGAAAAAGCAAACTTAATTTTTGACATGCTTAAGTGAAACAATTGAATTTTCTACCCTTCAAAATGTTCTTTGTTTCTACTTTTTTAAAAAAAAAGGAAAATGAAAATGTGCCATCAATACTAATGTGATCAGAGCCTATTCCAGTTTCTTTCCTTTCAATTTTACATGACCATTGAAATCAAAAAAGTTTTCATCCTTCAGAGGGAATGGCAGATATTTTCCTTTTCCACAAGTTGTCCGTAAACATGCATAACCTCACCTGCCTCTGCTAGGAGATGGATTAATCTTGTCCTATTGCAATGAGCATAGACTCGAGCAAAGAAAGGATGACAGTGTCTTCAGCAGGGGTAGGAAATGAGACATGGTCAGACCAGTCAGCTTTTGTTGGTAGTCATTTTCCTCTGTCTGAGTTGGCATCCTTGCTCAGAGCCATCCCCACTTCTTAGCCTGCCCGGTATGCAGGAGCACCGGTGCGGCACAAGCATACCAGGATGGGTCAGATTGGGTTTCATATTCTTGAAATCCTTATACCATGCAATCCATGTCACCTGCAGAGCTTACAGCCTGCTTCCCCCAAAATTGTCCTAGAGTCAGTAGTGGCATGGGAAGGATGGGACACCTACTGCCGCCTGGACCCTTTCATCTTTCTCCTGCTGGGCTATGGAAGAGTTCAGGCTGTGGAATATGGACCTTTCACTGGAGAGATGCTTGGGAGATGGATTTGGTTCCAAGTGCTTCTGCATGACACTGAAAGGGAATAAAGCAACTTTAAGGGTTCATAAATAATTCAATCTTTTCTAGAAATTATTTTAGAAGCTACCTTTTTTTTAATCTTTCTGAGAATTATCTGAGTATATTTGCCAAATTCTTACAATTCAGATTCTCAGAAAAGGAAACACTTCCATTTCAAAGTAGAAGCTTTTTGTACAATTATTTTGGGGAAAATAATTGGCTTTTTAAGGATATTCCTGCCATTTAGTTAATAGACCAGCCAGAAATGTTTGTTGTTAACCATCTTGGTTTTTCTCCTTAAATTTCTGACCAAAGCAGAGAAATATCATTTTTAGTGGAAGCATCTTCTCCTGTGTGAGAAATTGGATTGTTTTGTCAACATTTCACTGCCCAGATGTAATGACTGATCTGAGAAATCAAAACTGGACATAAATCTGAGGAAGATGCATGAAAACCAGATAATCCAAAGTGTTAAAAAGAAATTGGTAAGGAGAATTTGTTAACGAAATTTAAAAAAAAAAAAAAAAGAACTTTGCAAGTACCTCTTCAGCAAAAAAAAAAATTCTTTTTACAAATTTTGATGGCATTTACTGGAGGGAAAATGTGAGGGAGAAGAATAAAACAGAGCATTGTCCATTCCACCCCATAAAAATTGCCTGGTATCCAGACCCTTCACTCAGAGTGAGCACAGTTTTGTCCTGCAAAGAAAAAAAAGACAGGGAAAACAAAGGGAAAAAAAAAAAAAGACCAACAACTTCCAGCTATGCTCCAGGAGGAATTTCATATGGAGCTAACTAGGGAAAATCGGTGTCTCAAAGCTCCTTTGGTCCCATAAGTGAGTGGGGTAATAAGTGACAGATCCAGCGGGGTGAGGGCAGCGAGGGAGCGGGACGGGTGCTCGGGGAAGGCAGGTGCTGCAGTCAGTCTCCTCTCTGCCAGGAAACGCAGGAAGAATGCATGACCAATTCGGTTTCAGAGCAGAATACTCTCTTTAATGGACAGAAAACACTAACCTTTTATTTTTTCTCTTCCTCTCCCTCTCCGTCTCTTTTTTTCCCCCCCTTTTTTTTTTTTTAGTTTTAACCCTTTGAAAGGACAAAGGACAAAGCTCACATCTCTGTTGCAACCTATTTTTACCCCACCAATAGCTTCTGTGTTACCTAGAATCCTGGACAAATGCACTGTTGTGTGAAAACAAAATAAACATCCTGAGAGAGTCGGATTATCTGAGTGAGATGAAATCAGGCTAAAACATACAAAATACTCCACTGTTATCTAAGCACCTGGCTTTTTTGCTTGCTGCAAAGCCGACAGGAATTGTACGGGTCTGCCATCTCCGACGGTATTTAACGTTTTGACTACAGGGGATGTCAAACTAGCAGAGCCTTCTGCAAAGGAGGGGAATTCTGAAGTTGCCTAACACTGTGGGAAAAGCTGGCTTAAATAAGCAGATTTTGATACAACACTTAACTTAGGCTCCGCTGAAAGCAAGGGCCAAAGCTGCTTTCTGCAGGATCTAACCTTGAAGTGGCTTAGATCAACTAAATAATTTGGTTGTCATCAATCACAGCTACCGTCAGGGACTCTTCTTCCTTGGGATTTTGTCTGTTTCAGTGTCCGTGCCTGTGAATACATGTACTCTTTCCAAAAGACGCGCAGGTTAAAGCTTACTCGTAGATAACACGAGCGAGATGTAACCACAGTGTAAATGCACAGCAACAACAGCACCCTATACACATCCTTACGCATGTACTACAGGCCAGGCACGCTGACCACACACCAGTAGCATACACACAGCTATGCACAAATTAGAGGATTTATTTGCCAGCTTGCCTGTTCCTAAATAGAGCTCAGGTTTAAAGGTTCTGAATATGCCACAAGGTATAATACCATTATACAATGATTTTTTTGCTGTGATAAACCTGCATCAATCCTGCTGGAATTAATGGGGATGAAACGTGTGCTCTTCCCAAAAAAGGAGTCTCCCCCCAACACCCCACAGATGCACACTGAAACTTATCCTCCTGCCTACAGCTTGCTCAGTGTTTTCCGATAGCTGAAGTCAAGCAGCATTTAAAAAAGTAAGTCACTGCAAAAAAAAAGATTAATTTTACGACTCAGTAGTTTGAATTATAGCCTGTGACAAAACCTAGATATTTCAAACACAGGGCAGCAGTATGACTTTACTGGGATTTATTTTTTGAAAGCTCTTGAATCATACAGACTCCTATTTTTCAAGTTTTGGATGCTACAGCAATAGGAAAGAAAAAAAGTATTTTCCTGTTTGTGTGTGCACATGTGCACGTGGACGTGTGTCTGTGCACGTGCACGTGTCTAATATAAATTACACATTTTTGGTTTAGGTATGTGCATGCATACGCATAGGCACATGTGTGTATATATATATGTATAGTGTAATGTACAGTCTTTAGGATTTTTAAAAATTCAGTAGTTCATATCCATGCTGTAAAATAAATGGTTTTGATTTCCCATATTAAAAAAAAAAAAAGAGAGAGACTAATGAAATTTAGGGTTGTTTAAATGGGGGCAATTAAAAAGCACACATTTCTTTTCTTAGGGTATGCAATTTTATTCAACGTTTGCCGCACAAGGCCTGCCTGTAGGATAAATAATGTCATGGGGTTTGTGATTTGATACTAAAAGCATAACAAAATTCTACAGCTGTAGCCTCATTTTTCTCCACACTCAAACTGCTTACTTTTTTAAATTGCGTATTTTGTACAGTTAAAAAAAAAATCAGATTCTTTGTCTAGGAGAACCAATTTCCAGCATAATAGGTAATTGCATACAATTACAGGAATTTTAGAAAGTGAAACAAAGAAACAAAAGAACAGTGATTGTGGTGTTGTTTTGTGATTGAGATTAAATTGACAGCTGATATCTTTCAACTTTTATGTTTTTTATCCCTGTGGTACAACAAAAATGCATGTAACTTTTGCACATTTTGTGGAACAGAGCCTAATACACAAAAGATCCAATTCTCACTGGCATCAGGGACAATATTTTTAAAGGTAATGAGATGCCTAAAGATACAAATCAGGGATCTAATGGGAGTCTCAAAAGTACTGCAGTGCCTAACTTCCAATTTTGGGTGTCTGAATATCCTGGAAAAAAATTCTGTCCAGAGCTTCCAAATAATTTTAGCTACATATAACCACTGTATAACCCCTCTTTAGAAAACTGAATAGGGGAAAGATACCATCAGGCAAACATCTTGATAATTTGTTGTTTCCCCCATGAGTTTAGCAACCATTTTAACAAAATCAGGGCAACTTCCTCTAAGTTGTGTAGAAAATGTCTTAAAACTATTCGGCCTCATGTTGACACAGGGCTTTGACATATAACCAGGCCTGCCATGGCCAAATAAATTCCCATTTTTCAGCTAAATGGCAGGAACTGAAAGCGTGTGTGCTACTTCATTGTGGTCTAACCATGCTTTGCCTGGCGTCCGCCACCAGTTATGGTCACACACCAAAGTTCAGCTGGGACACACGTATCCGCCAGCTGCTGCTCTGTGTCTAAGGAGGAAGGTGCACCCTTTCTGCTGCCCTGGGTTTGGACATATAACTTAATTTTAGGCATCTTAGTGGGACACATTAAAGGGAAACAACAACTCATAGGAGGGTAAATGGAGAGAGATGAAGCATCAGCATGGGGTCCATGGTGAAGGATGCTTTGTTTCGATACCAAAAGAAATATGGGATGAATCCAGGTGTGCCTTCCTCTACATCCTCCACAACCAGCCTCAAAAGAGGGTTATGAGAGCAAATCTGCTTGTTTTCCAAATGAAGAGAAAAACCCAAGCACCACAAAGCTCAAACATTTTGTCATAAGGTCATGAAACTTCCCACCAACTTTGGAAGTAAGTGAAAGTAATCCCAATGAGAGGAAGCTGGGAATTATTGAGGAAATGTTTTTCATTTTTAGTATTATTGTAGAATGCCGCTGACTCAAACTGGAGCTTTTCCTGGGAAGATTGCTTCCAACATGCCCACTTCTCTTACTGCAATTTGTGAAACCCAAAAAACGTTTACAATGTCCACTTCTGAGGCTTTTATAATGAAAAAAAAAAAAATCTCCCTTTTACTTGAAGTGATTTTTCTGGCTTGGAATTTCATTTGATTCTAATTTTAACAAAAGATAGAAAAGAAGGAAGGAAGGAAGGAAGGAAGGAAGGAAGGAAGGAAGGAAGGAAGGAAGGAAGGAAGGAAGGAAGAAGGAGAGAAAGAAGAGAAAATAAAAGAAGAGAAAGAAGAGAAAAGAAAAAGAGAAAAGAAGAGAAAAGAAAAGAAGAGAAAAAAGAGAAAAGAAAAGAAGAGAAAAGAAGAGAAAAGAAAAGAAAAGAGAAGAAAAGAAAAGAAAAGAGAAAAAAGAAAAGAAAAGAAAAGAAAAGAAAAGAAAAGAAAAGAAAAGAAAAGAAAAGAAAAGAAAAGAAAAGAAAAGAAAAGAAAAGAAAAGAAAAGAAAAGAAAAGAAAAGAAAAGAAAAAAGAAAAGAAAAGAGAAAAGGAAGGAAGGAAGGAAGAAAGAAAGAAAGAAAGAAAGAAAGAAAGAAAGAAAGAAAAGAAAGAAAGAAAGAAAGAAAAGAAAGAAAGAAAAAGAAACTAAGTGAGCCTTTTTCCAAGTGATTCAGTTGTCCAGGAGTGGTGCCAGGACAGAGTTGGACCTCTGAGAGGAGCAGGTTTGTGCTTGCTGCAGCCTGGGAAAGCAAGACAGGTAATTAAAGGAACAAAAGGAACCACAGCTTCCTCTCCTGATGCCCCAAGAGTGACTGCCCTGGCCTAGGGGTTCATCATTTCCCCAGGACAAGTTAGAAGTTTCCTGGAGTCAGCAAAAACTCATCTTAAGCCCCTCTTTCTCATCAGTCTTGCCCTTTGATATGAGGGGACTTTTGGGGGAACCCAAACGGTGTCACCTGGTGATCCATCTACACCCTTGGAGGTGAATTTTCATCGCCGAGAGCTCTGGCAGCTCTGTCTTAGCATGGCTTCTGCTCCCTCCTCCTGCCCCTCTCCGTGCACTAATCCTATCCAGAGATCTGACTAGAGGGGTGCCCTTCATGATCCAAAGCCCACTTGCAATAGCAATGATTAAAATGACTTTATCTTGCCTTAAATAATCTCACATGGCTTCTCACAATTCGGCTCTGTTTTCATTGTTCAAATCCATAATATCGGGCTGGAGCAACTCCCCAACAAAGCTGCTCTTTCCTGACCCCTTGACTTCTTGGGCAAGGAATATAATGACCTCCATTGATTCAGCTGCTCGTAGCAAGAGTGAAGGGGAAGAGGTTTCCCATTTCCTCCCCAGCGAGGCTTCTAGGTTGGTGGAATTGTTAAAGCATTTTGTTTTCTGTCCAAGAGAGTCTTATGCTGGTGCCAGGGTTGCGTGCGGGAATAAAAACAAGGAACAGAGGCAAGGGGGAGACAAGTAATTTAGATGAGGGAAAGATTTTCTCTGCGCAGGATGTCCGTCTATTTTGAGACAGATATAGCTAGAACGAATCTTGGTTTGTAGAATGTAGAATGAATGTAGAATGAAAAATACAGAGTATATGGGGAGAGAGCAACACAGGCAAAATAAAAACTTCCATTGCCTTTGCATTTCAGTCTGATAACTCAAGGTTGTGCTGGGGATTAAAGAGAGGTGGAAATTGCATCCGAGACCTTTAATGACAGAGATAGAAGAACAGGCACCCACCCTTCAGGCTATCCTACAAGGTTTTTGGATATTGCCCTATGTGGAGTCTTTGACAAAAAGGTCTCTGCATTAAGTGAAGAACCTCTCTAGAAGATATGGAAGCCCATCTGTGCTGTTACCCTCTAGGTTACACCACCAGCAGCAAACTTACACAGTATCTATCAGTATTTGCACCTTAACAACACCCCTTGTAAGCATAACCCACATCCAGGTAACAAAACGTATTTGGTAGAAACATAGAAGGGAAGAAAGATTAATAAAACATGACTACTGAAGGAGCTGGTTGCTGTCTCACTTTACATGCTTTCACAGTTAAAAATAAAAACACATTAAAGCTGGTGATGTGTTTTTATAGCCTTTTCAAAGAACTCTCATACAGACTGAATGAAATAAAGGAATCTTGCTATAAATACAAAGCAGGACCACAGTTTTGCATTTTGTTTTTCTTTTTTTTATTGCGTAGTCTTCATAGCCCTACTTTTTAGGAATACTGAGGAATATCTGAGAGGATCAAAAAGCTTCTACAGCCTCCTCAAATATTTAGCAAGCAAAGTGTAACTGGAAAGGATTTCTTCTTGCTTTACTATATTTTTCATTAATTTGTTTCCCGTTGAGTAGTGATAGGTGCTCACATGTTCTGTAGTGTAGTTTTGCAAGGATCTCTTTCATGGATTTCTGCATTATCCCATGGTGTAACCAATACGCACCGCTAACCTGCTCTCCCTCTTGTGCCAGCATGTAAGTAACCACAGAACCAAGGGCCAGACTGTGATCCCCATTACACTGCTGTAAATCCACACTGTCTTTTCTCTAGATTTACACTGTTTTAATGGAGATCACATCATGTGTCCCCCTAAATTAAAGACAGAAAAGGCCTGTGAAAGGACCTGAAGACACCCCCTCAGCAGAGCACTAGTGCTCACTAATGTTTAGTTTCTAAAAACCCAGTCCAAGCGCAAGGCTCATAAAACAGGGTCTTATTCTGCATGCTGATCTGCAGGCTAAGACTTGTTCATTTAACTGTTTCGCTGCTTGTCCATGTGTCTTGCCTTCTAAAAACCTTTCACATGAAGATTTAACATCCCTGAGCTACCCTTCCCTTTACTTTGTAAGTTTTTGCCTTCCAGGTAAACTGGAGAGCAACCAGTTTGCAGGAAAAGCATACTTTCATTTGAGTGAAATTCAACTCACTATATTTTGAAATGAGGTATTTAAATTGTTTCTACCAGGGGAGGGTGGATAGCTAATCAGATTCTCAGTGTGTAGTGTGAAAATACAGCTAGAGAGGCATGCATGGGAGGAAAAGAGAACCAACCACATAGGCTAGGTATCTGTCTTTTGTGTGCATTGTACCAAACGCACAAGAGAAAGAGCCTTTGGGATCACAAGAAGAAAATTGGACAAAGTTAGACCTGATGAGTATTTATTATTAGAGTGTTTTATTGGTTTCAGCTCCTGAGACACTTTGAGACGTGACTTTTTTTCCTGGTTTGGGATAGGATTATTTTTAAAGTCTGAATATTTCTGCAGCATGGAGAAGCTCTCTGTGCACAACCTGGTAGTAATGCAATCAATACAAGTTAAAACCAGTGTGAAACATTACGTGTTTGTGAGTCAATTAGATTCATCCACCAGAGGTCATTAGATGATCAAATGACACTTTCCTACTGTCTTTATAAGTAAAGGTATCAGCATTCTGTGCTATAAAAAATGCATTCTCATTAATAATAAAAACCTTAAAGGAGAAATAAAAGTGTTATGAAGTAAATTATCACACAGTGAAGTTCATGATTTTAAATAGCTTTGATAAGAAAACAAAAATAGGTTCTGAATAATATTATCAAGAGAAATTACAATGCTCATGAATTCTTATTCCGAAGCGATGGGAGATGCTTAAAAGGTAAGTTTGACTCTCCATTATTCAAATGACATGTTTCTAATTGTACTGTATGAATGGCATAAACTCTGCCTAGAATGGTCCGTGACTATAGAAAATACAAGGTAATATGAGAGAGGTATCTAATTGTGCTTGTAATGAGATGGAATGAATCTCCCAGGCTTTGTTCTTGCATACCTTTACACCAATGGAAATCAGAAGTCCCTCTGTCAAATAAAAGAAGTGGATTTGAAAACAGAGAAAAGCTTTCTGATTTTTCCCTCTCCAGTTTCTCCCCATCCTCACTTTGACTTGTTTTTTCTTTCTTTTAGTTTCTCTACTTGTGATAGCACTTTGTCCTTCTTTCTTCTCAAATACTCTCTTATTTCACTTCACATATCATCTAAATGTAATCCCCTTCTGTTTTGCCTTATGCTCTTCAACTCTTATCTTCCATTTCTAGTTTTAGCTTTGCAATTTTGTTAATTTTGGGCTTGATCTTGTAGTTGGTACTGGAAGAAATTATGCTTGTGCAGGATTAGTAACGTAGCTGAGCATTTCAGGTCGCTATCTGTGCATGCAGCCAGCATTGCTTCCCAAAAGTACAGTTGTCCTCTCTAGTGTATTAAAATGGGTAGCTGATAATTAGTAGGAGATTTCTGTGACTGAGGAATTCATAACTGACCAGAGCCCTTTTATCCAGGTTTTTCCCAACACATTCTCCTTTCCCTCCCACCAAGTACTGGGTGCATTGTTCACAAGGACATTGCCACTGGGAAGGCAATATTTTAATCAAAGGGTGAATTCAAAGCTGCTCAGAGGGCTCTGGCAGCTGAGACCTGGGTTTGTATCACGATCATCAGGCAGTGGGACAAGGAATGAAGGCACAGTAAAAATGAGCTGGGGTTCAGGTCAGGAAGAATTTTAAGATTTGCTCAGTTGCTGAGACTCCTCTGTCCCAGGAAAATAAACGATACGGGGGCTTGGGTCCAGCCATTGCAGAGCCAAGATCTCCACCTTGCCTAAGAGATCATAGTTCTTCTGGGGTCTTGTTGTTTGGGCCTTTATCTTCTGCTAGGAATGTTAAATTTTGGCCTCTTTAGCCTGGATCATTTCCCAACTTTAGTCTCCATGTGTCATCTAATATCCTACATGGTTTGAAACTATCTGGGTACAGCATCCCAACTGTTGCTGAACAAAGAAGTGTCTGATTCTGCGGAGCAGGGAACAGAAAGTCTGGGAAGAGGTGGGAGGTCAGAGCATGCTGAGGCTTGGTACCCGAGAATGATCCTGTGATGTCAAAGGGTTGGGTGAAGAAGAGCTCTGGGACCGAAGGGTTGGCAGCTTATGGTGGCAGATGATCTCTGGGGATGGGGTGGAGAAGCCGCAGGGTCCAAGGCAGGAGCGGTGAAGCGCAGTTGAAAGAATATTTTAGAGCTGCCATTGGCAATGCTCACTTGGTGTTTAAATACAATGACCCATGTATGTATTAAAATTCACCAAGACAGGGGCAATATGAGAGGATATTCCATGGGTAGACTATAACTTTCATTTGTATTAATTTTTGAGACTGATTATATTTCAGACCAATTTGAATCTGTGGAACCTGCCCTGAGAGAAGGGTGGCACAGAGAGCGAGCAATGCTGCCAGGCAACTGTGGCTACAGTCATAGCAATAAATTACCCAGTACCAGGTCATATATCTAGGTCCTGGTACTATTTTGGCCCAGGTGAGCTGATATTCTTTTAAGAAATTCCCAGTAGTGATTCGAGAGCTAGCCCAGGCTAGGGACCATTCCCAATAAGCAGCTGGGACATGACTTCTTTTGGAGTCTAATATTAAAGATGATATTAGGTGGTCAAAATTATGCCAGATGGCCTCAGGGTGAGTGAACAGGCTCTCTCATGGGATAAATAATGGTTTGGTAGAGATTTCACCTGAGCGACTTCAGTAATCCTGCAGTTCAGGTGTAAAAGCCAAAATAGCACCTGCAGGAGCAGGTCAATGATTTTCTGGAGGAAAAGTATAACTGGCTTAAGAAGCCTGTACTCTGTTTCTCTGTTTGCTTCCAAGCCACTGTATAAAGCAAGTGCCATGAGCACTTCATGCCTCAGTTTCCCTTTCAAAAGAAGAGAATGGCATTTCTTCAGACTTTCACCCACTTTTTTGCCTCTTAACTATAATCTTCCAAAGACTTAAGAAGATGTTTCCTTTTTCACTTCAAGGTCCTGAGAAACAATATCTACCCAGGTGAGAAGATAAGCACATTCATATATCATGGCAGATCTGGGGACCATAATAAAGAGTAAGCTACTTGACAAGTTGTGTTTCCATGAGGACAAATGAACTCTGCAACATCCATGGCTAAATGTGGATCTGAAGAGAAGGATTTCAGCATTTTTGTTTAAGTTTGTGGGCTTCTGAAATTTCTGTGGTGGACATGTAATCCTTGCACAGTGACAGTAAGCCTACTAGCAGAAGGTGAAATCTTCTACGTTACCTTCACAAACCTTCCAGAATTAGTCCTTCATTCCCAAAGGCTTATAGATCACCTGCTAGATACCACTAACAGAAGAGAAACAAGTCCGTCCATAATATCCCATTTAAATTACAGAACAGTAGGAAAAAATAAAACATGGGGGAAAAAAAAAGGAAGACTGAAGGCTGGAAAAATAACTGCTAGCAGATGAGGGAAAAACCACTCCGAATTTTGTAATTTAAACATTTATTCATTTGAATGTATAAAAATATGGGGGAAAAGTAGGTATTTTATTACTGGTTAGCCGTGCCTGAGGCTGCTGGAAGATATGACCCTACCTGTTGTTGAGAAGCTTAGTGTCATGAACAGTCCCATTAGCTGCAATGGACTGAATCAAATTAGCATCACCTGTACCTGGTAACAGCTAGTTGATCTGAGCTTGGTCTGAGAAATGAAACAAATATGTACAGGTATGTATACATACATATGGCGTTTTAAATTAAACAGCAACTTTTAAATATTTTTCATTACCTGCCCAAATTGTTCACGTACAGTTTTTCTTTTCCAGTCATGAAGCGACACTATTCTTTCCCTACAAATTTGGCTGCAAGCTGGCAAATCCAGAAATGAACAATTCATATTTCTTCCCCTAGTAAGCTCTTACCAGTGACCGCCTGCAACAACGAGCCTTCCTCAGTGCATGTCCAGTCAGTCTGGACAGTTTTTTCTATTTTTGACCCACATCCCCTAATCTGTGTGTCTTTATCTAGCTACTAGCTATACAGAGCAGTGCTGGAGATGTGTTCTCTATAGTCTTTATCAGTGTCTAGGAAAAAAAAAAGTTTATAAAACATGATTGGCTTTAAACTCCAAAGGGCGCTTGTAACTAAACTCAGTCAGTTCTTATAGTGAGAGGCTCATTTCAGCCTCCTGCCGAGACTAAAACCACACGGTGAATATAATAAAGCATTTCTATTTTTGCCTTCTAAATGTGCAATTATAGTAGAACTTCACTAATTTTAATTTCCCCCTGTCTGCATAGTTTGTGGTGGTCTCACACCCTCCCTCTGCTTACTCTCCAACCCCCGCGCTCACCCCCAGCTCTCCCCACTTCTCTGTGGACGCTCGAAGATCAGCGCTGCTATTACTTTTCATGAGTTCTTCTAGGCTTAATAACTACTCAGAATATGATAGCCTGGTTTGGCTCACTTGCAGTTTGACAGGTAGTTTAGACTACGAAACACAAATTAGGTTTTCAGAATCGGATCTTTCAGAAATGGAGAATGAGCCCTGAGTTGTAGAAGTGAAACTCTAATCTCAGTTAGAAATGTATATTTTGCTCAACCATATCAGGTTTATCTTCTCCAATGGCCAGACTCCAACTGTAGCCAGAGTAAGATGTTTCAAAAGGAGACCCCAAAGTGGACAATCGTAAGGTGATTTAATTCCAGTTAAGTGTGGGATATTTGTTTATCTGTGTGTTTCTGTCTCTTGGTTACATGTTACTTTTTGGTTGGTTTCTACATTGAAAAAAAGAGGGTTAAAACACAATCTCACCTCACTCTAATGAGCTCTCCTGGGACCTCCGTAAATGTGTGTTATAACAGTGTATTCATTTTAATGGAGTACGGCAATTTGCTGTATCAGAATAATGAAACATAGACTCGTAAGGCTGGAAGGGACCTCAAAAGGTCACCTCTTCCATGCCCCAGCCCTAGGGCAGGATCAGCTCTACCTATGTTGTTTCTCAGAGATGATCTTCCAACCTGTTTGTAAGGGCCTTTAATGAAGGAGATGCCACAGAAGGTCTAGCTTGAACACCACCACACAGCACTTTGCAGACATTATCTCATCTTGAACAACGTAGAAGTGACATTTTTAAAATAAAACATGCAAGTCGAAACCAAAGAAGAAATGTGCACAATATGGCAGGCACTTGGGGGAAAAAAAAAAAAAAAAAGAAAAGAAAAAGAACAACGGGATTGTGAAATCCAGGTAAATATTAAGAACTCATTCTAATAATCTAATTACTGGCGAATAAAACTGATTATGGCTGTTGGGATTGTTGTAAATACAAAGTTGACATAAGCAGCGTTCATATGAGTGAAGTTAGACTGCATCTCAGCAGTTTTTGAGCTTCTGTATAACACAGAATAGCCTCAACTTATCCCTACATAGGTTAAGATGGTGCTAGGTATTTTGCTGCAGTAATAGTATGCGACATCAAATGCCATTGATTACTTACATATAAAATGCCTTCTTTTGTTAATTAAACAGTTTTGCCTTCAAAATCCATTAGAAAGCCTCAATTTAACTTTTTTTCTTGAAGAGCAAAATATAAATATTAGCCTCTGATTTACCTCCCTTACCTAAACACCAAATTTTATCCTTTTTTTTATTTGTAGTCATATTTGTTTTCTCTGTTTGTACCCTTTCTTTCTGCTCTATTTTCCCTGAGACAGGGATAAAACTCAACATTCAGCTGAAGATGAGAGTGTGCTGTGGACTCTTGTAGCCATGTCAAATTTGCAGGGTTATTCGCCCTCCCTATTTTTATGTAGGTAGCTGTCAGGTTTTAGCAACTTCATTAGCAAAGGTTTTCATTGATTAGGTTATTTATTATGTCCTTGATAAGTTTAAATAATTGTGATTGTCTTTAGTCGCATTGGCCATAGGTACTGTATTGATACAAGCAATTTCCCATCTGCTTGTTTGCCCTCCCTGCTAACAGTTTTCCCAGACCACCATTTACTCTACCTCGTGTCTTGTCTTTAAATATTAAAGATAAGCATTCTTCTCTTGCCTTTAAACCAGGGTTCATTTATTATTTTCACCTGAACAAGCTTTATTTTGTGACTTGGAGAATGCTTAATTTTGTGGCATGCTTAATAAACAACATTAAGAGATACCAGATTACTCCTTTCTGGGAGAGGTTACATTTCTCTCTCCCACTCAGTTTTACTCCTGGTTGGTATCGGCTTAGGGAAATCAACCTTTCTCCAAGCAGCCAGTATATGTATTAGTAGCTAGGAGTACATCCTGCTTGCAAATCACAAGCAGAATTAGGTCATGAGGCCATGTGCACCTAGGCAACCATCAGTTTGAGTTCAGCAATCAATTCAGCATCATCCACCCGTACTAGGTCTGTTAAAGCTTCATGGTAGTGCTGAAGGACAGAAACAGCAAACTGCTTAGTTGTTTTTAAGGAGTCTGCTGAAGCATAAAGACACCAACGCTACTTGTGTGCCAGGAAATAAAACAGGACAGAGCATAGGTTCAAGCACTGAGTTGTGGTTCTCCAGACTGTTCAGCTGCTAGCACAGTTCTTGGTATCTTTTTTGGTCTGTGCTGTTTAGTACTACTTCAGTGAATGCCCTGGCACTCTTCAGGATTTGTCTGACTATCTGGATGTGGCCAGCCTCCCTTGGGGTGAGGAGATAGCAGAAGAATTTCGCCATATTGTGCCTGCATTGAATTTCTATGCATACCTAGAGTCTTCACACGTATACACCCAGATCTGCTGTAGTTGTGGCCACTTGACATCTTTCTCCTCCTCTGTCCTCCTCCTTCAGTGTCCCCTGAAGGACTTGTTCATCTAGACCTTTCCAAGCACTTCTGGTGCACATGGACAACATCAGGATACTCCCAAAACTCACTGTGATTGTTTTCCATCAGTGAGTCTAACAATGATGGTTGTCTACAGCCACTCACATAAATATTTACTTAGGTTCAGACTGGAGCTTTAAACACTGAACATGGCAGCATTCCCTGTCTACCTCACCAAATGGCAGCAGTTTCTGCTTGGAAAGGGGTTAGGCTCCACCTTATCTTGAGGAAATGTCAAGCCAATGCTTTCCAGGAGTATCCTGAACTCCCTGCTTATCAGCCATGTGGTGGTGCGGTGATTCTTCACCCATTCTCTTGAAGCAGGCTTCTGTGCAGAGAAGTACGAACTGTTCCCTGAGAAGGAGAGAGCAAGAGCAAGAAGCATTGTGACTCATGAGTTTAGCAGTTAGCGCTCACATGGGGTGGGTGTGGGCCCCAGTCCCTGTTCAAAGGACTCTTTATTTTGCATTAAACAGTTATTTCATGTAACAGAGAAACAATGCTGGAAGCAAGGGCTGGAGCTAAGACCTTCGAGCTGAAAATGTTCTAACCCCAGGGTCAAACCTTTTCTTCCCTCTGCACTCCTGAGTTAGCAAGATAAAAGTGAGAACAGAACTTTTCCTTGCTGTTTGAAGGAGGAAGCACTTACTGTAGCACGACTAAAAAAAAAAATACAGTTGAGGTATTGGCTGCTGATTTAATTGGCAACTGCAAGTGCTTTGTTAGCAGTGTACTTTCCTTCGAAGCATGAGGTATGATTCACCTTTACTGACTTTCTTGATACAGGTCATTGTGGGATTGCATGGGCCAGGGGTTATATAGCCAAGATTTATAACGCCCTCCTGTGGGTTTTTTGGGGGGGAAGATGTGAAGGGGAGTGCAGGGGAAAGGGGTAGGAGCAGTTTATCTGCATGAATGAAATCCAGCCATGTCAGGTAAAATCAAATCCTCGCTTATCTTATCTACTAGCATAGACATAGTCCTGATGTATATCTCTCTCTTCAGAACATCCTTTCTCTGCAAAAATATGAGGCTAAAATGTGTTATTTTAACCTCTTATTCTGGTGAGTTTAGGGGTAATTACATTTCACTGGCATGTGGGGTGACTCTATCTCTTATCTTAGACACAATTTTTTCTGAAATATCTGCAACTGGGCACTGGAGATTCCAGGGTCATCCCAAAATGAAGGGGTAAAACCTGAACAATTTGTGTTAAAGAAATGCAGTTTTTTTCTTTCAGGCTTTCCAAAGCCATCGCATTGCAAAGGCAAGGTGTGACATAGCCAGTCACACCATTGCTCCTTCATCTTCTAGACACTCCTGTTGCAGAGAGCTTGTTCTGAAGAGGAGTCTGACTGCTGATCAGTGCTGGATTAAGCTGTGCTCCAGGTGGATCTGTTTGCAGATTTGGCAAATGGGGTAAAAATAACTTGAAAAAAAAAGATGAAATTTGCTTGGTGCAAGGCTGTACTTGACTTCAGGCAGACAAGAAAGCAGACTCCTAGTGCTGACACCCCAAACCAGCTCTCTTCCCTGCTAACTCAGAAGTCTGAAGCTGCTTAAGGAAATTTACACCTATCTGAACAGAAGCAATGTCATATCACCATGTGATGATTTATAGTAAATAATAGTAACCATACATGATAAGGAGAAGGATGCGTTCCCAACTACCTCAAACCTTACGTGTATACCTATGTATCTGTGTGTGTCTCTATGTGTATATACATATATACACTTCTATATACCTCTATATACCTATACCTGTCTGGTTATAAATATATACACACTGCGGCAGACACACATATGCAATTTAAATATTAACAACAGATTCTACTCTGTAAAACATCTGTGTAAACACTGAGTTACTTACTGACCTCATTGGAAATGCAGAGAACAAACTGGCCAAATATATTCAACAGACACGAAAAGAAACCGAAATGACAGGTCTAAATTCAGTACCATTAAAATACAGAACCAGGGGGGTTAAAACAAGTCAGATGGTCTGCACCAGATCTGTATTATGTATTATGCATGTGTTTTATACAATTCTGTACGTCGGCGGATTGGTATCCAAAGAAATAAGTTAAAGTTGTGACCTGTCTGCTTTTGATTTACTAAGGTCAAAGAGAGCGGATACCTCTTCTTCATGGAGAGTTATATATGCAAATCACTGCACCGATAAGCCAAGTGTGGGCAGTACCTCCTTGTTATTGGGAAAAAAATGCCTGCTTGGGTCCCTATTGCTGCATCTCTGATACAAAGATGGATTTGCTAGACTCTTTTTTTCTGGTGGAGCTTTGCTAAAGATTTCTTCATTGAAAGCCTGGATGGCCTGTGAATGTTTTATCCTCCTGAGCAGGAGCATTGCTAAAAGGGACGGAAAACAAGCTCCATGCGAGTGTCGGTCGAATGCTCAGGACAGCTCAGTGGTAGTGAATGAGAGTCCTGGGAAGTGTTTGTATCCTAACAAAAAAAAAGGGGGTTGGTATCTGGGCCAGAGGGTGAGAGCTGTTACATGTGTCCCTGTCTCCTGCTGCTTGGGGCCACTGGAGTTCATGGAATAACAATAAAGAATTAGAGAGCAAGAGGCACGTGTGTTGCAGCTGATTCTGACTGCTCAAAAACGAACCATTAGTCGTGCCCCGTGCAAATGAGTTATCGGGACCAAGCAGATGGGACTCCGTGTGTGCATGTTTGTGTGAGACAGGGAGAGTTTGGTGTCACTTAACTTCTGCTTTATTGTCAGATCTTCTCTTTTTACAGGATCTTCTCACTCGTGATTTTTTTAATGCATATGCCTGTCGCTGGAGAAGTAGATGTGAAAGCTGTGTGCTGCTCATCAAAGAAGAAAACAAACAAACAAAAAAGCCCAGGCCGCAAACGTTTACCAGACCATGCTAATTACATTTACTGTGACACTTTTGGCATTTCCTCTTCTTATATGGGGAAAGCTGCATCTAAAGTGACAGTGGCAAATGAAGGGTTTTAAGTATTGATCTTTTGTTTTAACTGTGACTGTGGTGGAAAGATGCAAGGCAAAGCCTGTGGGTGTCAGTGGAAGAGCTCCGTTGGCATCTCCAAGCTTGAGCTCAGACTCGAACCAGAATAAAGAAGTAACATGGGATTAATCCTTTCAGCGTTAGCTAGCCAGAAGTTAAATATCCAATATAAGGTAGTTATTCTTTAGAGTAGCAGACAAGACAGGTGTATAAGGGAGCAGGTTGAATGGCCCTCAGGAAGTAGCTCTCATTCTCACAGTGGATTATTAAGGCAAGTGAAGCAGTGAGCTCAGGCTATTCACCTGGCATGTGCATCACAAACTTTAGGGGAGAAGAAGTCATATTTGGTGTTGGCTTCCGTTTAAGTCAAGTTATTAGCAAAATTTTCCTTTTGTGTCAGCAGGATTAGTGCTGGGAATGGAGGCCAGAAGCAGTGGGCACTGTGGCACATGCCTGTGAATGGTCTTATTGGGGTTAATGGTGCCACTTGCAGCTTAAAAGGCTGCAAGAACTCAAACATGTGCACATTCCCATGGGCTTTGTGTCTATACTGAGAAAAACTGAGCACTGACCCTGTGTCGCGATAACAGGGGAGCAAGGCATTGAAAAATGCAGGGCATTGAAGAAACAGAGGGGTTTTGAAAATTTTCAACAAAATATTTGGAAGGGGTTGGCTGGAAAGTGCCAGTTTGTTGAACCCACAGGTTTTCTCGGGAAATAATTTATTGTGGCTAGTTTAATATTAAAGAAAATGGAAAAGAAAGTGGAGAGGTCAGGAAGTGCAAAAAGAGCCGCTTGGATATTAGTTTAAAAAAAAAAAGGTTTTTTTGGTCAGCAGAGATTTTCAATTTTGACTTTTGAAGTCATTTATGGTAAATGGAAAGACTGAAAAGAGGAAATAATTTGAAGCTTTTAAAATGAAAAAAAATCCATATCCATTCCTGGTACCATCAGAATTTGTATTTTTCCCAGTTAGTATTAGAGGGGTAGAAGGCTCATGATTTTATTTAGCCTTCTGAGTATGCGGGCAAAGACTTGACCTACACTTGGTCAACAACCAGACAAGTCAGGAACTGGACTATATCTATGGATTAAAGCAAATGAGCAGACTGAATTATTACAGCTTTTGTGTTAGTCAATATTTCTGAGATCTTAATAGATACATGTGCATACTTGTATATGTATATATTCCCAACTTCGGGCAAAAAGAAAATAACTGTATTTTTACATAAAATAAAATAAGGATCCTTTGCATCATTCAATCCACTTCCCTGAAGAAAGTAAACACTTTTTTGGGAAAATGTTCACCTACGCAAAAAAGCTAATCTTCATTCCAAAGCAGTTTCAAAATAAATTCTTCAACCAACCATAATTATTCACACTATCTACTGTCTTTTCATATCAACTTCTGCATGAAAAGGAAATGGTTATTTCTTTGTGGTTAAACATGCAAAGATATCCTATTATAAAACTACCGGTTCTACCCTCTCTGCTTCCGAAAATTAGTTTGGTTGGCAAATTGTTGCATTTATTCTCAGGATCAAGGGAATAATCTAAATTTGAAGAAAGCACAGACTTTTTTTTTCACTTTCAGTTTTATTAAAAATTACCTTGAATATTGTATTTACTTCTCTTATCTCCATTTCTTTAGCCCTAAGGAGAAATATCATCAGTTTGATTCTAATAATGCCTGGTGGGTCCACTGTAAAAACTCTTTGTAAAAATGATCTCTCTACCCAAAAGATAGCAGCTTAAAAAGGAAAAGCAGATAAAGTATGATTAGAGCTGGTTCTCTTTTTTTGTGAAATATAAACAAACCTTGATATCAAAAGCTACCTTCTTCTTAAAATGCTGACTTGTAGTAGCAATCTTATTGAAATCCTCATGGAAGGTATTATCAGAATATTTTATGAAATTTGTTGCGCACTGAAAGGCACCTTTAAGGGATTGTTTTTTTCTGTACCTTTTGGGGAAAGAAAAAGTTACAATGAACAATTAAAAGCTTGTGTTTGGATAACAGGGAACTGGAGCACAGAGAAACATGAAGTGACTTGTACAAAATCCCTGTTGTGGAGCCTTGAGATCCCACGCTGGAAGGAAAACCACGAAGGCATTTGAAGACAGTCTTAAGAAGGCAGTTAAGTAGCAGAAAGCTGATTTAGAAACCAAAAAAAAATGCAGCAGGGTTAAGAGAAGTTGGGATAAAGTCTTAGAAAAGCTGTTTTGTTTTGGTTTGTTCTTTTTTATTCTAGCAGGTCTTACAGCTCTCCTGGGTGCTCCCTCTGATTCTGGCCTCACCAGACCCTAGTCAGATGAGATACTGCCTGATGGTGAACACTTTGGGAACTTGAAAAAGCCAATAATAGAGCTGTGTTTCAAACCCAAGCTCTAAGCTGTGAATTGCCTGAGCTAACTGCAAAGCCATCCTTTTCTCTTATTATACTTCCAAACCTTTCACCGAATTCAAACTTTCAGAAACCTTACGCTTTGGTAAAACTTGAGGGATATCTGGTATCGATCAAGGAAAGCTGTGAATAATCAGGTCTCCATTTCTTCTGGCACTAGTAAAACAATAGGTGTCTAGACTTTTTTATAAGTATATTCTCCTCTGTTAACTTGGGAAAATTAGGTACTGCTCTGGCTTCCCAAGGAAACAAAGCTAAAGTAATTGCACTGTCTCTTCATCCATCTGTCTCTAAGTCCCTCCGCTTCCACTCAAAACCTTTTGACCCCCTGACAAGAACATGGCATTGACCAGCATTTCCCCTTTGTGTGGAGTTGGGATACCCATCACTAGTCACAGAACTTCTGGGTACAGCTTAGAGGGCTAGGGAGAGCTAAGAACCATTTCCAATGTGGATTTTGCATGTGGCAATCCATTTCTTGTGAAGGTAAGGTAATTTCGCTGTATCAACATGACCTATGTGGTGCCAGTGCAACAGAGAATGATTCCCAGGTGGTTTTATTGAAGAGCAAAGACACAGTTGAAGGTAGCTGGGTTTCTACAAGATTCATGAGAAACAGCAGCCGGGTAGAGAAGAGATGTTAGTGCTTTTGTTAAGAGAAAAACAAGCAGAATAAGCTTCTAAAGAAATCAATCTTTGTTAGCTCCATTGCATAATGTGGTTTTGTTTGGGGTTTTTTTTTTGGCTAATGACATTGGTATCTCTGAGTTCTGCCTTTACCTTTGTTGAGAGCAAACCAGAGACTTTCAGTTGTGCAGGATAGATCTGGCTGTGTGTTTGAGGACTGATATTTCAAGAAGACTGTAAGAAAACACACTGGCGATTGAATTTAACATTTAAGTTAACATTGAATTTAAATTGAATTTAACAAGGGCAAGTGCCAGGTTTTGCACGTGGGACATGGCAGCCCTGGATGTACGTACAGACTGGGGAACGAGAGGCTGGAGAGCAGCCCCGCAGAGAAGGATCTGGGGGTTCTGGTTGACAGCAAGGTAAACATGAGCCAGCAGTGTGCCCTGGCAACCAAGAGGGCCAACCGTGCCCTGGGGTGCATCAAGCACTGCATCGCTAGCTGGTCGAGGGAGGTGATTGTCCCGCTCTCCTCTGGGCTGGTGGGGCCTCACCTTCAGTACTGTGTGCAGTTTTGGGCGCCATGATAAAAAAGGATACGAAGCTACTAGAGAGTGTCCAGAGGAGAGCCACGAGGATGGTGAAGGGTTTAGAGGGGAAGCCATATGAGGAGCAGCTGAAGTCACTTGGTCTGTTCAGCCTGGAGAAGAGGAGACTGAGGGGAGACCTCATCGCGGTCTACAGCTTCCTCACAAGGGGAAGAGGAGGGGCAGGTGCCGATCTCTTCTCCCTGGCGACCAATGACAGGACCCGAGGGAATGGCAGGAAGATATGCCAGGGGAGGTTTAGGTTGGACATTAGGAAAAGGTTCTTCACCCAGAGGGTGGTGGAGCACTGGAACAGGCTCCCCAAGGAGGTAGTCATGGCACCAAGCCTGACAATATTCAAGGAGCATTTGTACAACGCCCTCAAACACATGGTGTGAATTTTGGGGTTGTCCTGTGCAGGGTCAGGAGTTGGACTCGATGTTCCTTGCGGGTCCCTTCCAACTCAGGATATTCTATGATTCTATGAATTGAAAGGCTGATAAAAGAACAAAAATAAAATAGGAACTCATAAAATTATGAATGAAAGTATTTTTGTTTGTTTTAAAACAGAATATCTGTCCTTTTTTCACTAAGTTAAAGTGTTTATTCAGTTGCTATGTTATACTAGATGAATACATTTTGTTGTTAGCAATATGTTGTTTTCTGGGATTTGCTGTGGACTGGACTGGAATGTGGATCAACACCCAAACTGCTGAATCTACTTTTGAATTGAGATTTTCCTAAATATTATACCTGTCCAGAAAAAAACGTGTTTGTTTTTTTTTTTAATTTAACAGAGGAGTCAGAATTTTTGCAGAACAGAGTAGTATAGCATCAGACCAGCTTAAAGTGTGTGGGTTTCTTTCTGTAACTTCTTTTCAATTCTTATTTCTCAGTCACATGTCTTCGCACTTTTCAGACCAAATCCTTTAGGTTAACAAAGTATTCAGGATGATGAAGTTAGGCCTGCTTTTTGGTCTGAATTTCTGGTTTGAAGGAATCAAAAACTCTGTGTGGTACACACTTGAAAAAACCTGACTCGCTTCAAAATCAAGTGAATGCATAGCATTTTGCATAGCTGAAATAAGGCCACTGGAACTTTGGTTCATGAACAGGCATCCAAATCTTCTTGGAAGCTCTGAAAATTGTGTCTCACCCTCAGTGAGATTGTAAATGTAACAATAGAAGAATACAAGGAAAATTCTCTTTGTATCCTTTCCCACATCCTTGGGCAAGGATGAAAGGAGTGCTAAGTTAATACGGGTAGTCAATATGTAGGACATCTTTATGGCTTTCCTTGCCTTTACCTAAAGATCAGAAACAGAATGTTGCCAGCGGTACTTGAGGGGTCATTGGTTCAATCTGGTATGACAAATCCTCACTTTTATGTGTTCTGCATTAAATGGTCACGTTAAAGATGACCTGATGGCTCTGTTACTCTGAGCTTCCCATGCACCTTAGCTTTCATTAACTCACAGCTTGCGGATGGGGACAGTGTTGTGGTGTGCCTAGCTGTTCAGTAATTATTAGCACGAATAAATTCAAGGAAACTGTAGTACCATTTAACTGCAGAGAAATGCTTAGCTCTGACAGCTCATTAAAGAAAGTACCATCTTTAAAGGAACTGATGCAAAAGAGAACATATGAAGCTTAACCCTGAGGTGGATTTGGCAAGGCAGAGCAATGCCAAATGTCCTTTATGGATTGCACTAAGAATCTGTGGGCTGGAGTAAATGCCAGGTCAGGTGTATGGAGTCTGTGGCCTGTGATGTGTTTGCAGTGGATGGCAACCAGATTATGCAGAAACATTAAATAAACTGGAATTTCCCTGAATGAGAACAAAGCTGCTGTACAGGAACATTAGGACACAGTAGGTCAGAGAAATGATAGATTAAAGAAAATATAAACCTACATGTACACAGGGGTCCTCCTAATATTTCACTGGTCTGTTGAGTAACTTTGGGCAAGACACTTTGATAGATAAACCAACATGACTTTACATGAGACTTCTGCTCCTGAGTCATGTAGGTGCTTCTGAAAATCCCACCTTCGAATCTTTGTTCTTAATTTCCCCCTTCATTTAAACTAAGAATGATCATATTTGGTTTCCTTTCAGGGGTATTTTTTAATGTGTGAAGGAGTCCTAAAAGCAATTCGGAAAAAGGATTTGGGGGAGGAGGGGCTCTTGTGTCCTTATAGGGCAATCTATCTCTATTTTTTCACAAAACTCAACAGAAAAATCAGGCCAGCAGTCAATCAAATCAAATCAAAAGAATCAGATTTTCGCAAATGCAAACAATTTCATATTTAAATTAATGTCTGGTATTTTATGTGAAATAAAGCCCTTTTTAAAATGAAAACTTGTTTAAAATGATGAAATACACATTTTTGATCCAGTAATGTTAAAATAGCATATTTTGACACTTTCAACATTATTCTCTCTGGTTTTTTTCTTTCTTCTTTTTTCTACAAAATGGGAATTTGTGACCATTAGAATTCCATTTAAAAAATACATAATCAAAATTTGTATTATGAATAAAATTACTCTTTAGGAAAAAACAACCAAGAAAATATCTGACCAGACCCAGACAACTATCTGGAGTGTGTCAAAGTATAGGCAGTACCAAAGATTATTTAAGAAGCTTTATGTGCTGTAATAATTGGCAATATCCATCTTGCATGTATTACAGTGTTAAACTGCTTTTCATCCTGCAATTCTCTCAACCTTCTGTATATGGTTATTAAAACACAAAGAAAACCAGCTATGCCTTGGCCTGGCAAATGGTCCTTACCTAGTGATATTTAGATTCAGTCTCAGTAGCCAAAAGCAGTAAGGGTTAAAGTTTGATTTCAACTTTACTTTACTGCATTACCATAGTTTTCTTCCCTCTAACTTAATTTCTCTCTGTCCACACAGGGAGAGAAAATCAGTTTTGACCTGCAAGCTGTTTCAAGCTCCAGCACAGGCTTCCTCTCTGATTTTGGACAAATTAGCTAATCCTGTACAACAGTTCCTCCTTATCTGCAAAAAACAAGTGGTGAGCAGCGGCAGTCAAGTCTGGTTTTACGGATTTCTATCTTGCGAGGGTAATTAGGAAATGCACAGACAGACAGGTAGGTACCTAGATAAAGTTTGAATTTTAATACACATCGGTAGAGGTTTCACAGGAGCTTTGTTTCCCAAGGAAACCAATCTGAAGAAACCAATATAAAGGAACAGAGGTAGTAATACCTTACCTTACGATGGTGTAATAACAAAGGTTACATTGGGGATGCATATTCCAGTACATCAAATATATTCTTACAACTGCAGGAGCTATGTCAGTCAAAAGGAACATAGGGTTTCCATTGATCCTGTATTTACCAGTCCCATAAGTACGTCTTTGATACCCCAGGGAATTTCAAATGACAGTATCTATAAACTTTTAGGGAATTAAATTGAGTCCCCCATGATGAGCTGCCCATGACAGTCATGTGTCCCTCCTATATTCTCATTTTTACAGAGACAGTGTTTAAGCCCTGACTGATGTAAATTTTTACCCTTGCAAAAGTCTGTTCACAATCAGTATTTTACCTTTGAATGCTCAACGTTGTACCCAATAACTACCTGTACCTTTCTAAATTAGTTAAGTTTTTAGCTTTAAGAGTTCTTTTGGAGATAAAATCCTTGATCTAATTACACAACCTTTCACTGGTTTTGAACTAAACAACTTGAATTTTAATCTCCTTTTTGCATTGAATGACTAAAGTTGAAGTTCTTGATACACTTTCTCTAGGCAACTGGCTGCTTTACAGTTGTACTTATTGTCCTACTCTGTGTGTATGTATGCAAACACGGAGAGCTGCTTAACATTACACACACACACACATACACACACACGTATGTATATTGCCTAAGATAGAAATAATATATTTTTATATGCAGGTATATGTATGCCTTGTATGGATGTCAAGGTACGGAAAGATATGGATGTGACCATGACATATATTTTATATATCAGTGTAGTATATGTTACTGCAAAGTGTTAGACTCAAAATCTGGTTCAACACACTAATTTACACTGGCTTGACTAATAACACTATTGCATGGACTGAAAATGTAATGAAAATCCCCAGCAAGAAGTTAATGAAAACTAGAGCTTCTTTGAATAATGTGGAGGACTGTATAGCCGTCCCAGTGAGATCCACTTGCTTGTACCACGTAGCAAAATAAAAGTTGGAAGTTCTCATTAATGCTGTGGAAGAAGGCTATTGTAAATAGCATGCTATAATTGCATTTGCAAAATATATTCAATTGATATCTCTTTGAAATGAGGACACTTCATTAAAAACTGAGGGGCACAATAAAAACCCATCTTAGTGAGACCATACCAGGAATGGAGAAGTCACCTTAGGGGAAAGAGAAATAATACAGAGGGACACACAGAGAATGCACTGGCAAGAAATGTGAAATAAAATTCATCCTGAAAAACTCAAGGTAAAGTATCCAGAAAAAAATCAATTCATGCATAATGTTTGTGTGGAAAGTGAGACTCAGAAGGCAAAATTACTTGAGATAAAAGTGGTCTGCAAAATAGTCATGAGGTGCTTATGTCAGGACATAGAAAATAAAAGGGTTTTGTAGAGATAACATTACAGCTAAAGAGCTGCGAAGTCATTTCACTGTGTCATTCACCAAAAGGAACCACACATATTATACGTCCTGATCCAACACCTAGTGGCAGTTTTTACGGACTTGGCAAGTTTGGGATTTTGCCTACACTCTGGTCTGGATGGGTTAACGCAGGAAGAGAACTGAAGGTCTTCCAGTGTAGTGGTAAAGAGCAAGGCTAAGAGATAATTAAGAGGCTGGGGAGGACTGACTTATAAGGACAGGTCTGAAAAACCAATATTCATGTAGCTTGGCTAAGAAATGACTAAAAAGAAACAGGAAAATTGCCTACAGTAATTTGAAGTGTTTAAATGCCAAGGAGGGTGACGAATTATTTAGGGTGTGGACATTGCCATGAGCAATGGAATTAAATTAACTAAAGGAACGTATAGGCTGACTATCAGAAGGAAAAAAAACAGTCCTAAAGTAACTTTTAAACAGCCTGTCACTGGTCGAAGCTCCATTAATAGGGTCATTTAAAATTGAAAAAAGAAAAAGGAAAAAAATCCTGTTGGGGATAATTCTTCAACAGCCAAGGTATGGGACAATGTGATCTAAAGACTTTAAGGATAGAGGAGATCATAATAATCAACTTATTATGCAGGAGGTCAGACAAGAGAATTATAATGGTCGCTTCTGGCATCATACACTATGAATCTATGAAAGTAGAGATGGGCAAGGACTTCAGGAGAGGTCTCCAAATTGTTACTAAGGTAAAATTCCCATTGAGCCCGAGACAGACTGCTATTTTTATGTGGAAGGGGAGGGGAGCATCCCAGAAACATTCATCTTTTCCTCCTACACTCTGTGTATACAGCCACATTTTGCTCTTTCAACCAAATGACTAGATTCTGCCACTGAATCGGTTATAGTTAGCACAATATTTGTGTATTAAGAACTGGAAGCTCCTTACCAGTGAGTGAATCCAAGGGATTTCAGCCTGAGTGACCTGGCTTGTCTAAACTGAAGTTGAACATGTTCTTTATTTTCCTAAGTTCATGATTGCATTGACTTAACTTTAGCCTACAGAACTGCCCTCCTACCCTATACAGTCAATCACAACAAACAGAACAGGAGCCCTGAAGCTGGGAATATTGGACACAGGGAAGAAAATACTATAAACAGTAAATCAAAGATGATGTCTAGTTTATGAGAATTTTGCCTGAAGATACATTTTTTATTCCCAAAAGCCTCTTCGCTAAAGCATTTATTACTGATCCTAATTCCTCTTGCAAATTTAGTTAATACTCATAGATATCTTTTGCATACAGAATAGCACACATGCAGTTACACTAATGTGTCTCAGTTGATGATGTAGGCCTGAAGAGAGCAGACTACAAAGTGGTTGGGCAGAGAGCTGAAAGGAAGATTCATCTTAAAATAAAATGTTGTTACTTGTGGAAATAATGTTGCATTTAGTTAAGTTTCTATTGTATCTCATCTAGAAAAGTCATGAATGCAGCACAGCCATATAGGAACTCTCAAATGTCATAGACCTAGCTGTAAAGTGGAAAGGTGTCCTGTTAATGTCCAAGGGATACCGTAGAGAAGAAGCATAAGGCATTGACATGACTTTCATTTCCTACTTTTAGCTAATGTCTTAACATGAAGGACATTTCTGCTACCACCACCAGATTAAATGAATTGTTTCCTCCATAAGCAGCCTTGCACCTTTTTTTCTTGCATTCTTTTTGGTTTAGCAAAGAAACTTCACATTTTCAGAGCTACCGTCTACATGGAGAATAGCCCAACAAGTAGGAAAACCAGCTGAGTGATGAGGGGCTCATGATCTGTGCACGTAGTCCTAGCTCTGAGCAACCTTGTCTTACTTCATCTGCCCTGTGCAGAAGGTCTCTGTTTTGCAAACCAGAGTAGTACTGGGCTGGAAGGCTGAGAAAGATAAGGGAATCTGATACAATTCTAAAGTTTGCATTCAGGAGCATGTTATATCACAGTTCAGGAAGGTAGTACCTCTAGATCAGTTCTGGCAACTTCACATGGGATAAGTTTTTATTCTTGGCATCATCGAAATAAAAAGGTGCTGACAATACACAAGAATTATTCTGGGAAGAAGAACAAAAAGATCAAAGCTGGGAAGGGTTGAATTATTAGGAATGAGTACAAGGGTAGAATAAATATAGCTTTGCTCATAGATGGTTAACAGAATCATAATAATAGTATGCAAATATTTGAAGAGTGTAAATGTCAAGGCTTGAACAGTGAGTATTTAGGAACTGACAAGAAGCTTTCTTGAGATGCACTAGGATAACAAGTGAAACTAAAGAGTTGAAATAGCATTTAATTGGAGAACTATAAACTGTGCAATAATTCCCAGCAAAAAGCGGTGAATGCTCCAGTTAATGGGAATTTTAAAGGTCGGGAATTTTAAAGTTGAGGTTAATCAGGTTACCCATGTTACATGAGTACATGGGACTACTATCTTGTTTGGAGAAAAAAAGCTGATTATCATAAAAATAGTTGAGAACCACTCCCTGAAAGAAAACCCTGCCTGTAGACTCTTCATGGTTACGTACTGCAGCTGTACTCGTTGTATTGGCAATGGAAAAGTTTCAATGAACTGATGTTTCTCTTGCTGATTTGTGTGATTTCCAGAATTTTGGCTCCATTATGACACTATTATCTCAGTTCTATTAACCTATGTGAAGTGTATTATTGTTCAGAGTCTGTGGGCTGAGAGAGAACGGAAATATTACCACCCAGACATCTTGTTTTAACAAGGTTAAAGATAAAAGAAATCTTTTTGAGATGCTATCTGACTCTGGAAGAGTATCAAATTTGTGTGCGCAAACTGAGAGTGGATTATTTAGCCAGTGGGTAACATTGTGAGAGTCCCCACCCTACTCATTAAATCTCTAGGCTTGAAGTCCGAAGCAGTTGATGTGCACTTGGACTTGTGCTTAGTGTGATGTTTCTCAGGCACTTGGGTGTGTCCTGTAAGGGCAGGACACAAAATGTACTCGGAGGAGGAGGAAGTGGGAGCAAAGTATAAGTTGGCTTCCAGTACTAAAATAATTTAATGTGTCAGTCTGGGAATGCTCTTTGGTGGTGAGGGAAGGGACATGCATATCACAGTTGGCTTAAGTGGAGAGCATGGGACAAAATATCTTTATAAATTGGTACATATTGGGAACACTGCTTAAAAAGCATTTTTTGAACTCCTGATCATATAGCATCCAGTGAAGAGCATTGACAGCACATAGTGGCTAGAACTTTCTATGGCGATCAAGAAACTCAAAAAATTCAGTTTAGTGTCAAATGAAGCAATTTATGAAGACACATGTAAGTTAGTAAATGCTTTTATTTCGATATTATCAAAGCAGCAAAAAACCCCGTAGCTTTGCAGAGGCAATTTGATTTCTAGATTTAAAATATATGCATATATATACACATATTTAGTACACAAACATAAACTAACCAGAAAAGGAAGAATTAAATGCTCCTGTCTGGGCCAAAAGGAGCATTAACAGCAGTCAGTATGTTTCTTGTTTCTTCTAAAAAAATTGAAAATTTAATTTGGATCATAATATTGAGTCTTGAAAAAAGTCACCTGAAAAGCAGCCAGACTGGAATCTGTTCTGACATTTAGTGGATGAGGGTGATTTAGTTCATATACAGTAGACCTTGATTGGCGAGAACAAGAAGTGAAATAACAGATTTTAGGAAATGTCAAAGTCAGAAGAGACAAGACATCATGTCAAGTTCTTCACAGTCCTGTCCATTATACAGGCTGCAGAATTTCTTTTAGTGATTTCTGCTGTCATAAAGCAGGTATGACTCTGCATCAGGAACATCCTTTTGTCTGGGTCACGCTCTCTGCAGAGGCATGGGCTAAAGCTAGCACCTTGTGAAGCAGTCAAGGGGTACTATAGGGCTAGAAACAGGAGCTGAGCTCCACAGCCTGACTTCCTCCTCTGACATGGACCCAAACAGTAGGTCCCTTTTCTCCAGCTGCTTTCTGCCAGTTGTACTTCTCCTCTGGAGCATCAGAGAGAGAAATGAGCACCAGTTTGTTTGGAAGAACCTTTCACAAATCTACTTCGGAGAGGGGCTTAGCCAGAAACAGGCTGCTAAAGAAATGTAAAAGTGTGAAATTTTAGCCAAAACTCGGTCTAGCAGGTGCTCCACCCATTGGCTTCATTTTGCCAAGATCTACCTTATGTAGTCTTTGTAGGTAACAATCTCCCCTAGGTATAATTTTATTTTCCTCTTCTCCATGGTTGCAGATGAAACATGGCCCATTTTGCTTTGTATGAGCTCACAGATCCTTATCAGGTAATTTTTTTGTGATAAACAAAGGAGATGAAGTTTCTTCCTCTTCAAGACATAATTTCAAGACCTCAGATTATGGACATAGACCTGAGAAATTTCCTGGCTATCATGTTCAGACTGCTGCAGTAGAGAGTAACCATGTCAGATGACCCCTCCTGAATACTTTTCAAAACCTGTCTTAAAACTTAAATTTTATTTGCTTTCTATACTATCAGTAGTAATCACTACCAGTACCTAACTCTTTTCACGGTTACATACTTTTTATTGTATTGTGGCCTCAGGCCCTAACAGCAGTGAAGCAAATGCTTCACTAGAGGTTACGTATATGATGTATCCCTTTGCCAGTAAGGCTAATTTTTATTGGTAACTTCACTGAGATGAATACTCTTAAGACACCCACAGCCTGGGGTATGCTGGATATGATAGTTACCCAAACTTGGAATTCTGCCCACTAGTTTTCATTGTCTGAATCTCACTTCTTTCAGAGAGTTAAAGTCATTTTTTAATACGAATCTTAACTGAATTATGATATTTAGGCCTGTAGATAGATACTTCAGCACTTTGGTGCCAGGCTGTTCCACCTGGCTTCCAGACTTGGGTCTCTAGTATATCATACACCACATCTTCTGTTCTTGTGTGGATGATGCAGATAGATACTCTACTGGACTGCTAACAGAACTAGTGGCCTAGACTTAGGCACCTGTGTTACCCTCCCAGTCTCAAATCACCCAACACAAATCTCAGTGCAAATACAAGGCAAACCTTCCAATGACATTTAATTTAATTTCTTTCAGTGATCTGTTATAGTTTATAAAAATATCCATCTAAAGGTATATATGCAACTACATATTTTCCTCCATGCAATCTACCATAAATCGCACTGCAGATTCATTTTCATGATACAGTTTTTTTTTTTTTTTAGGTAAAGTTGGGTTAATTTCATTTAACTTTGAGATGTAACATTACATATAGCTGATCAGAGCTAATCACTCTGAAATCTTGCTGTATTTAATGGATAGGAATAGCTGCCTTCAAAAGGTAATTCACCTTGTAATTTTAGTTGTCTACTTCAGGATGAGAAAATTCACAATCCTGGAGTATTTTTTTCCCCTTTTGACTGTGGAGAGGGTTTTCTGTGACTAATCTTGGTATAGAAATCTAAGTCGCAAAGATCTACCTTCAGTCAAATGAATCTCACTCCTAGTGTCTGACAAAATAAGGTTGCCAGAATGAATGAAAGATTATGGGGGAAATCCAGAAGATCTGGAGGTACCAGAGCTACTTTTAAATGTGGCTGGATCCTGGAAGCACGGAGGTACTGGGATGACAGAGGAGCATAGATCAGTACAGGCATGTCTCAGTGGGAATGCCCTTCTTCATGTGCTGGTAATGAACTAGGAGCTTATGACTTCTGAAGGGTAGTTTTTAGGCCAACTATCGCCTCTGCAACTTTTTGGTTTAGAAAATGTCCAGTATCCCTTTTTCGAAGGATAGAAGAATCGTTGCCAGATGTCAGTATACAGAACTAGCTGAACTAGCTTTAAATTAGCACTGTCCTTTTGCCAAGTGCCATATTCTCTTTCTTCCCAAAAACTGTGTGGTGTGGCCATGGCCTTTTAGCAGGTGGTTGATTTCTACCACTAGAAGTGGTTGTACCTCACCGAGAACAGCAGTCATTTGTTTAGATTGTACCACCAAAACAAAATCAGCTTGATCAGCTTCTACTGGGAATGAACAGGACTTGTGCCAGTCTATTACAGAGAGGAAAATTTCTCCCTCGGGTTAAATTCACTTTCTAAATGACCTGAGAGACCAACGTATTAAAGGAAACCAAATATGATAGCAGATGACCAATAGGTAGGTTGTTGAAAAATTTTGTGTTTAAAAACAAGGGATGAAGATTCTAAAATATAGATTAGTTTCCAATGTTTAGATGAAAAAATCCCGATAGATGATCTATTTTAGTTCACTGGAAATTATGAAGTGAAAATTGAAAATTTGAAAGCGAAAAGCTTTAATGTTGATCACTTTAAAATTGACTTGAGTGTTTTTTATTTTGAAAACTAGAATTTTTCAAATAGATTCCTTCTTATCAAAGATTTAGATTTCAGTAGGTTTCCTCACCTGTTTTTTTTTAAATGAACAGTTTATGAGACAGCCTTGTGATTGCAAATCTGCAAAGTTGCATGTAAAACATACAGATGTGAAAACATGGAAAGTATTCAATTTTGTGCCTTTTTTTGCGTGCGGGCGAGGACTGGGTCCATGGGTCCTGAGCACCCCGTTCTGAGACGTTCCACCTAATGCTTCTAATAATGTTAAAAATATAATTAAGCGGGTGGAGGCATGGGTTTTGCTGGTCCCCACTCCATGCTGTTGTCACATTTCTCTGATAGTGTAAAACAGCAGCACTGATCAAAGAACCAGAGTGACTCGACAACAAACAGTAGACCAGTTATGGGATCTTACAACATTTATCTGTTACAATATCTTCTGGGAAAGTTTAGTCCTGGAGTGAAATTTTTACTGCTTGTTACATGTAGTTAAGGGCAAAAAACACTGCTGCAGCCTTGAAAAAACTTAGCCATATTCATTAGACAGCGCAAGGGCGATCTAAGCACAGAATTGCTATGTTTCTCAAGAGAAAAGGCGGGATCTAACATAGCCTCCAGGAGACTTTTAATTCAGAGGCACAAACAGTTTGATGGCCATTAAACGTAACAGCTGGCAACACAAGGAGCCAAGAAGGAATGTGGAGCCAAGTAGTAGTATTTCTGCCTTCCTAGGATGAAGTGTGAGAGAGTTCACTGATACTCCACACTGGATGTCCAACAGATAGCAACAGCAACCGAGACACTAACACATGAGTCACCCTCTGTGTCTTCAGCGTAACAGTGATGAAAAGTGAACTTTTTGCGTTATCGGCTGGCAGAGGTAATGCCGACCGCAGAGCAGTGATGCTGAGAGCATCAGCAAGGTTGGCAGAAGAAGCAATAATTGGGTTTTACATCCTTAGCCAGCTCCTGTGTAGGAAGAGGGAAAGGGGATGCTGCTGTACCTTGTGATGATTTGGCCATTTTAAACAAAGCTATGGTTCTTGCGGATTAGGAGGTTATTCCGTCAGAGCTTCTTTTTCACTCCAGCATCTGGTTTTGGTGACTGTCATCACTATTTGGACCCTAAGTCTGGTATACTCCTTCACACATTATCCTGCTGGTTTAAACAGAGTAAATAACTTGGCGGTTATAAAAGGGCAGAGAAGCTCTCACACACAGTGAAGGTGTTTTAGAAATGGCCCATGTTGGTGTCCAAGCATGTTCTTCACGTATTGAGTTATAAATCAGTGTCTGCCTTGAGACTATAGACAGGATTTCAGGTGTCAGTGCTGGAGGTAAGAAAAAAAATGCAGGATTACTGTCACTGTGTAGTCTCGCCCATGACTTTATAAGATTCATTTCGGAGAAGGAGGATTTGGAAGCAAAGTTCAAGGCCCCTTCTGGGTCTGTCCCTCATTTAGTCTGAGTCTGCTCTACAGCACTCAGGCAGTGTAAAGGGGAGTTTAAAATGGGATAAATTATGCTTTTGCTCATTCTAATGGCTTTTTGCGCTACCAGGGAGGTGTCAAGAGGCCTTAGTATAAATGAGAATCAGTTTTATCTGCTTTTTTCCTTCCCTGGTCTGTGCGCTCAAAATGCTGATGAGCACTGGGAAGTGAAGTCTGAAGAGAAGCCCACACCTGCATCGAAAGGATGTCCATTTTATGTTTGATTTTTTTTTTCCTTTTTTTTTCTTTAGATGCAACAATTAGGCCTGGAAAGGGAGAGGTGAAGATACGTGCTGACGGGGAGCTCTGAAAACACTTGCTGCAGTAGAGTCTCAGAGTTTATCGCTTACAGTTAACCTCTGATGCAGGAGGAGTCCTGCTGCTCCTGAGGGAGAAAAAATATCTCAGGAAGGAAGTTACCTACAAGTATGAGCGTGGGCACATACACGTGTGCGGATCTGAGTGCGTGCGCGCGTGGCGGATGTGTCTTATGCTGAAACCTTCACATATAAAAAATGTAAAACGTGACATCTCATAATATTTTCATATTGGGTAACTACAGAGAATATTTTGGCAAGGGTGCTTAATCTAAAATGTTCAATTTTAATCAGCTTGAACTATGGTCTGTCTTTCTGTGAACTGAAAACCACCAATCAATTTTCCTTTATCTTTTTTTCTGTTTTTCTTACCCAAGGCAATGCCTTTTGTAAAAGGGTATTTATTTTTAATGGATTTTTTAATGAATTTTTCAGTCAAGCTATTAATAATGCCATTAATTATAGGCAGCTTGTATTAAAGTGCATGCTGGCCTCTTAATCCTGACCCCCAGCTATTGGCTTGCAGCTAATCCAGCCCGGTGCTTGGCAGCGGTGCCGGCCGCAGCCCGTGGCTGCTTGGGAACAGGGAGAAGATGGGACTAAAGGATAAGGAGGGCCAGGGAGGGCGGGGAGGGGGGAGCAGCATTTTGAGTATATACTTTGCCAGAGGGGGTAAAGTTTAAAGCCAGATGATATGTTAGTGCAGCGGGGATAATCCTGGAGATGCGGTGCCAGCACTTGGGAGGACCTTCCCCGGCGGAAGGCTTTGCTCTGCCTGAAAGCCCTGGCCGGTTTGATAACCCCCAGGAGCCCCGCGCCGGCTTACCTGGGGCGGTTGTGCGCGACGGCCGCCCCACTTCAATCTGCTTGAAAGATCGGGCAGACAGAAGGCCGCGGCCACATAATAGATTCCTTTCCCTTCCTCAGGCTGCTCATCTGACATGATTGTTACGAAAGTTGCTAATTATCGGCTGGTTGAAAGATAATGAAGGGGCCCCATCCTGCGTCGTCAGAGGAGAAACTCCTGTCATTAGGAGCGGGACCAGATCCAAAGAGTTTCCAGCCTTTGTGCATGGGTGCACATCTCTGCGTTTCATTTTCTGGGGTGACTGGAGGTGTTAGAGAGATCTTAGAATTCATCATTTTGTGCCCATGAAGTTTTAACCATTTTTTTAAAATGTATAAATGGTCTTTTTATTCCTGTACTGAATTTTGTTTGCTTTGCTTTCTTTGCTTTGTAATTTCTGTCTACATATCTTAGGAAAAAGAAAAAAAAAAATGGATACATTATCCCCATTTTAAATGTCTGTGGAACAAAGGATGGTGCATTTGCCCCGTTGCAGAGCTGTCTCTGGGCCATTCTCCACGGCTGCGGGGTGCAAGTTTCATATTCACAAGCTCAAGGAGGAAAAATCCTTTCTGCTGAAGATCAGGCACCCATAGAGATGTTAATCTGATATTTTATGGTAATTAATTTGAGCATTTAAATAAGTGGTTTGGCCACTGGATTTCTTAATGTTTTTTAAAAGCCAACAATGCAGGGCATGAGGGAGCAGAAAAAGGCAGCTCCTGTCCAAAGAAACAGAAAATTTGGACCTGAAGGAAGTTAGGACGCTCTGGAGAGAAAATAAACTGAGGGTTTATGTTCTTTAGGTTTTTAGGTTTCCCTATTTTTTTCTTCATTTTCTTTCTTGCATTTATTACACAAGCGTGTCTTAGGAAGGTGCTTGAACACTGGTGTGTGTTTGGGTGTTCACTGCTCAACCCAGACTTTGGAAATTTATAGAGCAAGGCAGTTTGTGCACTCTGAGCCTAGCTTTTCCCATGCCCAGCACCAATACCCCCCAAATCTTTTACTCTTTCCAATCACTGAGCAAGTTTCTCAACTGCAGCCCCAAACCTGGAGCTTTCTCAGGAAAAAGCAGTGCCAGGCTTCGGAAACATCTGCCCCCTCTGACACTGCATCCATCACGCTCTGTTATTTGTTCGTCCCTGTTTGCTTTCCAGTGGAAGAGCTTTGTGTCTCAGTCACTGCCTCTGGATCCAAGTATTTAGAAGTGTGGATACAGGTATGATTTCAGTGACAGCATAAGGAGTTATGTCTGGTAATGATTTGCTCTTAACACTATTTCTCTATTTTCTTTGCCTTTTTTTTTTTAATCAACAGATTACCTTGGCTGTAATAGAACAACATGAAAAATCAAGGCGGTATAAAGTGTTTCCCAGAAAAACACTAGCATTGGATTTTGTAACTGATATTCTTCAGTTTCCTCAATGGTTTACAGCTTCTGCAGGTCTTCTGTTACTCACCAGTGCTGCTGTCACCATATCCTGTTAGAGAGCAAACGACAAGTAAAAAATGGAGGGGAGAGAAGGGTGGAGGACAACTATGAATGGGTGCTGACCCTCCTAAATCATGTTCCATAACACTAATGGGGGGAAATGAGGCATTGCACACACTCTCCTAGTTGTTGTCCTGTGTCTCAACTTCTCTCCAACTTTACTCCAGCTGCAGCGTTGACCATATCGCAATAGTCTGTTGTAAAACACCGACACATTAAGAATGTGCAAATGTGCCCCGGAGCCATAGCATGCATTGGATGATGCACCCACATTACCAAAGAGAAAAGGGTGATCCCATACAATTAAACCAAAAATACCAAGAAGTGGTTGGGCTTTTTTTCTTAACTAAATTTTTCATTTCAAGGGTTTTTTCTTTCCAGTCTGTGTGAGGATGTTCAAGTTTTGCCTAGTGGAAGAAGAACTGAGACAAATGCAGTAAAGGTGGTCCAAAGAAATCCAAACAAATTAGAGAAATTGCTTCAACAGCACTGCCTTTTTGCCAATATTCTTAAAAAAAATACAATGCAAGGCAAATAAAATTAATTTATTTTTGTTTTTCTCATGTGCTTGATGTTTTCATGCTTGTTTCTTGTCAAAACCAGAACAGCAGATACACAAGTACGACAAACCAGTGAGGACCCCAGGCCCTTTTATGACCCGATGGACCAATGTTCAAATCCAAGACAACAGCTTGGATAGTTGGGATAATTTCAGCCATGTCCATCTTCCCACAGTGAGTCCCTACACTGATAGATATATTGGCACTGTTGAACTCACCGGTGGGTTTGTACCTAATTTTTATATGAATCATGTATTTTTGAACATTTACGCAAAAGAAGTTCTGAAACTTTTGAGATTCACCTGTTGGTAGCATTGTCTCTGCTTGACAGTTTTCAGAAAGATCAGGGTTTTTACAGTTCAGAATGAAAGGGATATTAGCCTGTTATTTCGAAGGTCAGATTGAAACTGGGTTTGATCAGACAAGAATGAATGAATAACCATATGTTCTGCCAAGATAACTGTAAACATATCTAAGAGAAATGAGTATGATGGTCTCAGCAAGCTTTCCTGAGCAACGGGATTTTTGCCATCAGAAGGTTATAAATTACTCGGAAATTTGTTATGAGTTAAAAATGGCCCGATTTGGCTCCAACATTTGCCATCTTTCACTAAATACACATATACACATACATCTTTATTAATGAAAGTGAGGACTGTGCTTTCAGTGGCTTTAAACTTCAGTTTGATTTTTTTCCCACTACTGAAAGAGCAATTTTACCAATTTTTATAGAAGGATTAAAGGGACAGGAGAGGCTAAAACTGATTCAAATTAATTTTGGGTACATTTCTGCATAATGTAACTGGAAAGTTTCTCCCACAGGATTTCTCTCAGTTTGGGATAGTTTTTTAATTTTTTTTTTAATTCACACTAATCTAGTAAGCTATATAAGTGAGTGCCTAGCTTTAAGGGTAAAAGGAGTTATACATGTGCTCAAGCTCTTGCTAAATTGGATCTTGATTAATTTTTGTAAATCTATCTTATTTTTGGCATAGCTCAGGAAAGCTGTCAATTCTTGCCTGGAACGGGAACCTGAAAGACTTTCAGCACATTAGAGAGTTGTCTTTTCAGGTCAAGGCTGAGATACAGTGAAAGGGAGGGAGGATTGCATTGTGCTTGCTTGACCTGTGCAATATTTTATTTTTGGATAAACAGAGCAGTGCAGCTTCCAGTTTTTTTCTGATCTGTCAGTCTTCACAAAGGGTGCATTCAGCAAATAGGGCACACGGTTTCAATATGTGCTCTGTTTCTCTTCCTATCCATCTCCCTCATTTCTTTTTGTAAACCTCCTCATTGACTATATATATTTAATTGCAGATCTCATTTGATTCTTTTTCCCCCCTTCCTGGTACATGAAATGAAAAAAAAAAAAATGATCAATATTGATTTTTCTCTACTTGACTCAGTGTGGGTCAAGGATTTATACCCTTATACCAAATATCGCCTTCTGACAGGAGCCGTTTAGCTGAAATCAAGCAGCTGGATCATGTAAATCTGTGTAACTCTATTAATTTAAACAGAGCTGCTCAGATTTATACCAGCTGAGGACCCGGCTTAGAGGAAAAATTTCTAAGGAAAAGTGTCCTCTAGCTGGGATAAGCAGTTTGGCCCCTAACAGCAAATTCATTTTCTTTTTAAAGTAAGAGGTAATATAGTGCAGTATCCTGAGTTACAGGATACTCTTTCCCTGGCATTTCCATGGGAGCCAACTTCCAGAAGACCAGATTACACAAGGGAAATAGGACAAAGCAACAAACACTGAAGGTTTATTGCTGCTCATGCATCATTCACACACTGATCCTGGTTTCTCAAAAAATGAAAGATAAAAATAAAACATTCAGTATTTGCCAACCAGAAGGAATAAATGCTTTTCTTCCTGTGAATCATTTGTAGCCTATTTGCTCTGACTGGCATGACTACTCATGCCATTCATAAGGAGTTTTTCTCCACCCTGGCTGACAGATCTTCTCAAGACCGGATCTAAAAACTCTCAGAAAAATAATCACTGGGACTATAAATGGTGGGACTTTAAAGCATGGAATAATTTTCACCTGTACATGCCATAATGTCATATAATTTGCAAGTAAACCCTAACGGGACCTTGTGAAGGGCAATGAGGTGCTGCCTATTTTCCTGGGAAAGTTCAATGCCTGAAATGCGCTGCTCTGTGCCGAAACGTCGTAGCAATGCCTCAGAGACAGGGCAGATGTGGAGGGGAACGGGCATAATAGCAGCATCTCGGGGCTTCTTTTTTTTTATACTGGTAAATGTAAATGTTGATTCTGGTGTTCTGGAGCTTCCGTTTTAGCCACAGATCAGAATATTGGGGGTGGTCTTTCATTCATCGAGAGAGACAAATTTTAGTCTTCATGTCCTGTTATGCCGCATTTCTGCACGTGCTCAAGAAGATACTATCACGCAAGGTTGCAAGATAGTGGACCAAAAAAAATCTATATTTCAGATATTTACTTTCACATGAGGTATAGTTGCAGTCTGTTTTTCTCCTTTAACTACAGCGGGAATCTGTGGTGGTTCACTCATATGATGCAGATCTATATTGGAGATACCTAAAAATAGATGAGATGAGTCCGACCTTTACTTTCTGGTCTTGGCATGCTGTTGGCCTGTGCAGTGGCACCGAATTCACATTTTTCAGGATGTCATTTTTCTCCTTTATAAGATATGGATATTTGTATGCTGGTACACATTTTTGTTGCATGCTATACACTATGAAACTCTGATCTATAAACTATGTAATTTTATTGCTATTTCCAAACTCATATTCAATGATTCCATTCTGTAGTTAAAGAAAAAAAAAATGATAAAAAAGTCTGCTGTAAAGTACCCTAAGAATGGGGTGAGATGTCAAATATTGGCACATTAACAGCACATCACAGACTTTGTGCCTCTACCAAGTCTGAAATAATTTGCAGGTTGAAAATCATTTCACTTTTACAACAGATGGGAAAAATTCTTGATTCTTCTCTACTGAATGAGCTGTTGAAAGACCAAAAAGCTGTTGAAGAGATAAAAAAGAGCAGAATAATTTGCTAAGCATTTTGACACTGTGCATGTCCAACCAAAGTCGTCTCCTTCTGGTGCAGAAGATAAATGGCAGTGAATCAAGATCTGATAGTGACTCAGTATTTGCTGTGCCTGTGACTGGAAATGACTCTTTCTGAGACTAAATTATCGTGAAAAGGGGCTCAGCATAACAGAATGTTTTCTCTCTTTGTTTGTTGCCCTTTTTTTTTTCTTCTCCCATTTCTCCTTTTCTTTTTCTAACAAGGGCCTAAAAAATAATTGAGACCCAAATAACTAACAGAAATCATAAAGCAGCATTTTCTAGCATTAATGTGCAGAATGCAACACAGTATTAAAGTGTTTTTTCCGCAAACCTGCACAATGTTCACATCTTCTTGTGATTGTGGATGGTATGCCTGAAATCCAATCTTTCTGTGGAAGGTAACCAAGTTAGAACAACATGAGGGCCTGTCTAGGGCTTCTGGCATCACTGGAAATTAGGAATTTTGTTTATTTTCAACCTTTGCAAGGCCTCAGGAAACATGGTGATAGGTGCTACTTAGATATATATTAAGAGACATTCCCTTTCCCAGAGAAATTACAGCCTCCTGCAGGACACGAGAAGCTCTTTATTGGAGATTCTCTAATGGCAGATTTTCCTGTGGCTGCTTGTTTTCCAACGTCTTTCCTCTGCAAACAACATGAAATCTCTCTTATATAAGCAATGCTCTGACTCTGGAAGTAATCACATATTTTTATAGCCAGAAAAAAACCCATTTGATTGTTGAATCTAATTTTCTGTGTAAAACAGGTGATAAAGTTTTACCTATTAACATCCGTTTTGCGCTAATTATCCATTTCTGGCTAAACCATATCCCTCGGTAAGCCATTCTTTCTTTATATGAAAATATGAGAAATGGAGGCATTCACACCACCTTTTTGATGTTTGCTCTCATGTCTTGGCTGTGTTAAGCATTGGTCCTATCTTTTTGTTTTTCACTTGTCTAGCTTCAGCTTCTTACTACCAGACCCCTCTAGTATTTTCCTCTGTTAAATAAAAGGTTTACTTAATACCTGATATTTTATTTAAGAAACACAGAAACTCAATGAAAGTCCTTGCAATCTTCTTTGCAATTAGCCAAAATGAGCCTCTTAATTATCTCAATGTAAGACTTTTCTCTGAACCATGTCCAATTTGTAACATTCCTCTAAGAGGCAGACAGTGTAAGCGGACCTGGTGGACGGATATCACTCTTGCCAATGCAGTACACAAAGGCAAGAGTAGTTCCTTGATTGTCCACTCTGTTCTGTGATTCCTTGTCCAAAGGTTACTCAACCTACTTGACACAGCACAATATTAGGCATTATCATCAAGCTGTTTTTTCTTTTGTGAGCCCTAACTATTTTTTAGCCCTTCTGTTTTGAGCAGTATTGTTCAAACAAGTCAGGGAATCCTTGACTTATAGCGTCTGTCCCTCCTCATGACACATTTACTCAGTTCATCCCTATCAAAACAAGCTGAAATGAGGGTTTGCTAGTAATGTGCAAGTGTAGGGACTTGGAAGGTCCATGTACACTAGTACATACGCTTTCAGAGTGGTATTACTTCACCCAGTTTTAGTTGTCTATGTGTTAACTGATCAGCAAAAATCAGTCATTTAGGCTTTCTTTATGGTCTCCGAAGAAGCAAATGCCTCAATAAGTGTCAGGCATCTTCATTTTCATTGACACCTGTCTTAGGGTGGGATGAATAGGGGACTTAAACTACCCAAATATCTGCTGGAAGCGCAACACAGTAGGGCGCAAGCAGTGCAGGAGGTTTCTGGAGTGCATTGAGGATAATTTCCTGACTCAGGTGACTGAAGATCTGATGAGGAGAGGCACTGTCCTCGTACTGGACCTCACACTTATAAGCAAGTAAGGGGATGGGAAGGATGGGGACAGCCTTGGCTGCAGCAGCCATCCGATGGTGGAGTTCAGGATCCTGAAAAGAGAAAGCCAGGCAAAAATCACGATCATGTCAATAGACTCCAGGAGAGCAGACTTTGGCCTTTTCATGGACCTGCTTGAAAGAACCCTATGGGAGAACATTCTGGAGAAAAAAAATGGGTACAAGACAAATGATTGATTTTCATGGATCACCTCCTCCAACCTCAGGAATGGTCCATCCAACATGAAGGAAGTCAAGCACCCGCCTAGTGGATGAAGGGAGGATGGTGGATGTAGTTTTTCTGGATTTCAGTAAGGTTTTTGATACTGACCTTCACAGCGTCCTCCTGGACAAGTTGTCCAGCTGTGGGATGAGTGGATTCATGGTGTGCTGGGTGAAGAACTGGCTGAAGGGCAGAGCTCAAAGGGTTGTACTGAATGGGGTTACACCTGGCTGGCGACCGATCACCAGCAGTGTTCCTCAGAGTTCAATTCTAGGGCCAGTTCTATTCAATATATTTATCAACAGTCTGGATGCAGGAGTTTGCTGATGATACCAAACTGGGAGGTGCTGTTGACTCACTTGAGGGACAGGAGGCCTTGCAGAAGGAACTAGATAGGTTGTAGCATTGGGCAATGATTAATGGGATGAAATTTAACAAGTCCAAATGCCGGATCCTGCACCTAGGATGGAGTAACGCTGGACACAAGTATAAATTAGGAGAGGAGTGGCTGGAGAGCAGCCCTGCAGAAAGGGATCTGGGGGTGCTGGTCGACAGCAGGCTCAATAGGATTCAGCAGTGTGCCCTGGCAGCCAAGAGGGCAAACCTCATCCTGGGGTGCACCAAACACAGCATAACCAGCCGGTCAGCAGAGGTGATTACCCCACTGTATTCAGCGTTGGTGTGGTGTCACCTTGAGTACTGTGTGCAGTTCTGGGCCCCACAATTTAAGAAGGATGTGAAGGTCCTTGAATTCATCCAGAGGAGGGCAACAAAGCTGGTGAAAAGGCTGAAAGGAATTTTCTATGCGGAGCAGCTAAGGACTTTGGGTTTGTCTAGTTTGGAGAATAGGAGGCTGAGGGATGACCTCATTGCTCTCTACAGCTTCCTGAAGAGGGAAAGTGGAGAGGGAGGGTCTGAGCTCTTCTCCTTGGTATCCAGTGATAGGATGCGTGGGAATGGTTCAAAGCTACACCAGAGGAGGTTTGGACTGCACATTAGGAAGCATTTCTTTAGCGAGAGGGTGGTTAAACACTGGAACAGGCTTCCTAGAGAGGTAGTCGATGCCCCCAGCCTGTCAGTTTTTGAGAGGCATTTGGACAATGCTGTTAACAACATGCTTTAACTTTTGGTGAGCCCTGAATTGGTCAAGCGGTTGGACTAGATGATCATTGTAGGTACCTTCCAAGTGAAATAGTCTATTCTAGTCTAAAGGTGGCAGGAGGCCTGCATGGATGAACAAGGAGCTCCTAACAAAACTCAAGCACAAAAAGGAAGCATGCAAGAGATGGAAGCAGGGTCAGGTGACCCAGAAGAAGTACAGAGACACTGTCCACGTGCAGGGACAGGGCTAGTAAAGCAAAAACCCACCTGAAGTTGACTTTACCAAGTGATGTGAAGTGTAATAAGAAAAACCTCTACAAGCACATAAGCAGAAAAAGGAAGACCAGGGAGAATGTCAGTTTGCTGCTGAATGTGGCAGGGGATGTGGTGACAAAGGACACAGAAAAAGATGAGGTACTCGGTGCCTTCTTCATCTGTCTTTAGTAGTAAGAGCGGCCTTCATGAACCCCAGGTCCCCAAGACCAGAGGGAATTCCAGAACAGGGAAGACTCACCTTCAGTGGAGGAGGTTCAGGATAGGGAACATTTAAACAAACTGGACATGCACACATCCATAGGACCCGATGGGATGCACCCATGAGTGCTGAGGTAGCTGGACAAGGTCATTGCAAGGACACTCTCCTTTATCTTTGAAAGGTGACAGCAATTGGGGAAGGTTCCAGAGGACTGTTAGGAAGTAAATGTCACTCCTATCTTCAAAAAAGGCAAGAAGGAGGATCCTATGCACCTCCAAGGAAAAAAAATCGTCTTAATTTCTCAAAAACTCCACCCTAGCTAGTTGAAAGCAACAATTAGATCGCTGTTTAGCTTTCTGTTCTCCAAGCTAAACACAGTTCCCTGAGCATCTTTTCATATATCTTTGCATGTTCCAGCTCTGTAACTGTGTTAACAGCCTTTCTTGGACTTTCTCCAGTTTTCAATCTCTCTCTTCTACAAAAAAGCCCAAAATTGGGCAGACTATTCAGATGCAGTTCATAAGAACCAAGTAGTGGGAAATAATGCCTTCTTTTGACCTACTGGTTGCAGTCTTTTTCCGGCAGCCTCTACTTTTTAGATGGCTGCAAATAGATGAGCTATACCTGCACAGACCTGGGCATGGGTCAAATTCTATTTACTGTCATAGAATAAACTTGGAATGGGTCCATTTGTCTGCAGGGTGAGATACAGGGGATGGCACATCAACTTATCGGTGTCAACTGTCTGTGGGCACGTTCTTCATCTGTGGCACTTTTGCAGGTAATTTGTGCTAGCTTAAACTTATTTCACTGGAAGCTAACATGATTCTCATTAGCTCACGTATGTCATGGGCTAAGAATGTGCACAGAAACTCCTGCTGTGGCTCAGCTGACTTACAGCAACACTCTGTTCTGTGTCTGAGTCCTCAGTCCCAGTTTTGTATTTCGCAAGCCCTGGCAAAACAAAAGAGATGAAAGAGGATCTCTCTGATATGTCACGAACATTTCAGGCACAAACCCTGAAAGAACTTCAGATGCAGATTTGGTTCTGAGCATCCTCAGTGGCCGTCTGCTTTGATGCACTGATCCAAAATCCTGACCTCAGTCACATATGAAATGTGGATCCAGTTCTGAACTGGACTCTGCCGTCTCAGCTATTAATATTTCAGGGTCTGAATGAAGCTTGGCCAGATTTTCTCTGATCTCTACTTCACTGATACCTACTGAAAAAGAGCTTCTTGCCTCCAAAAGCAGCTTCTCTGTTTAAGATATGGTCTCTTTGCATGTGTTACTTTATGCAGCCGTAAGAAAGCTTTCTATGGAAATTTATACACTTTTCAACATGAAAATTTAGTTAACTTTTTTTAGTAAAGGAAGTGCAAAAAAAAGATTTAATAATTTTCTTCCTGACTGTTCTAAAAAGCAAATGTAATATGCAGAGAGAAAACCTGCTTGCATAGAGCAGACATATTTCTGGGCATCTATGTAGTTAGCAGAGGGAGGATGTTCAATTAGTCTCTTTACCACAAGCTCCCCAGTTAGTCTCCCTCTGGAAAATAGGTGAGAAATTCTTATATTCCTCTCAATATGTTAATCAGACAACTGGTATCACAGTTCTCTAACTGTGTAATACCAGTCCCCCTTGGCAGATATATTTTATTTGGATAATGATGTGAAATTTAAGATCTACGTTTCAATTGTAGAGAGCCATAGGCACTTGTCAATTTTAGTGACAGACATGAACCTGGAGCTAAATTCCTGTGCACAAGCAAAAATTCCAACAGGCGTAGCGCAATCCTGGTCCCTTAATAGAAATACATTGTCTCCCATTGAGGGGCAGTATTTTTAAATTGTGCATTGCTTCTCCTGGTGCTGGGAAATCACAGATGCTCTCAAATGTTTCCTTTCACTTGGACAGTTCGGTGGCCTCAGCTATCAAGCAGTTTGCTGCAAAATCTGATGGGTATTTGCTTTTCCTGCCTAAAGTGTCCATTGCTTTGGGACCAAAGCACTATCATGTGAATCTCCTGCTTTTCTTTCCCATTGCTGAATATAATTTTGCCTCATCGTGCTCCTTTGAATCCTGGTCTTCCTGGGCAGATGTTATGATTTTTAATGCACACTACACTCTGTCTCTCCTATTCACTTCAAAATGTCTTAACTCTAAGTTGGCTTCTGTGTCCAGTGCAGAGAAGGGTTTTCTTTAGCTCTAGCTAAAATCTTGAAGAGTTGTTCAGCGTGGTTATTTAGACCTCTTTCCTTTTTTTTTTTTTACTAGCAAAAGTCTAACAGAAAACATCCTCTTCCTGTAAATACCAAATTGTAAGTATAGCATTTTAGGTTTCTTTCTATTGTTCTTACTATTATTATTATTATTATTATTATTTTGTTGTTATTATCATTATTATTATTTTGCATAATGTTTAGAGGGGAGATTTTCAGTTAGTGAGAGGGAAATTTTCTTTAAAACTTGTGGGTGCATCAAAAGCCTGAGGAAAAGATGAACTGCATTCTATTAGTTTTATTTTTTTTTTTCCCCAAAGTAGATCTAACACCACGGAAAGCTGTCCCTAGAGCTGTCAATCAAAAGAGGAACAACATGAATAGCAGCAGCAGTAGCACAAAATTCCTCCATACTATATCACAATAGACGAGGCACAAGGTGAGGACTCAGGAGCAGGGCTATTTTGAATCTGATTTTTCAGCTTTGCCATCTAACCAAGAGAAAAAAAAGTCTTGTATCAAGTCAATCTAAGGCTAAATTTTCTTTTTGCATTTTTTCTCCAAATGTCTAATTAAAAAAAAAAAATTGTTTGCATTTCTTTTTAAAGATTTTTCAATAAAACTGAAGAGCTTCTATTAAAAAATTAGCGATGATCTGGATGTTGTTCTGTTTCCTACAACATCCATTTAGGATGCTGTGGTCCTAGGTCCTGATCTCTTCTCTCATGAAGTCAGAACAGAGATGTAAACAAAATCTCTCAGCTTTAACAAGGTGCCCTAGTGAATACACCGTGGAGATGCTTGGACTGCAGATTTCATCCAATCTATTTTGTTTCGTAAAAAATGCTTAAGTACTCCTGAGTGCTGGGACTGGAGCTATCTTTCAGGTACATCCCTCAAACACCAAACTATAGAGTTATTTGCACACTCTGCTTGGCCAAAACAATATCTCCTGCGAAGCTGAACTGCTCCAGCTGTAACAGCAGAGGCAAAGCTGCCTCAGATAACCTGTCAGCACAATAGCCCAAACACAGCGTTAGGAGGTCGGATCCCTTTTGTCATTACAAAAGCAAATCACAAAATTAGGGTTTGAGGTGGGAAGGGACCTCTGGAAATCATCTAGGACAACTCCCCTGCTCAGAGCAGGATCAGCTAGAACCAGGTTTCCCAGGACTATGTCCAGCTGGCTTTCGAATATCTCTGAGGATGGAGGCTCCACAACCTCCCTGGGCAACCTGTTCCAGTGCTCAGTCACCCTGACAGTAAAAAGGGGGTTTATAATGTTTAAGCAGAATTTTCTGTAGTTCAGTTTGTGTCCATTGCCTCATGTCCTTTCACTGGATACCTCTGAGAAGAGTCTGGCTCTGCCTGATTTATTTCCCCACATTGTGTAGCTACACACGCAGAGCAGATCCCCCCAGAGCCTCCCCTTCTCAAAGCTGAAATGACTTACTCTGTCTCCCTGCAATCCTCATGAGAGACAGCTCCCTAGAACAAGCATTTCTGCAAAAGGATGAGTGCTAAACTCTGGGCAAATTTCTTAGCTCCCACATAGACTCAAAGATCTACTAGCTAGGGACAGATTTAGGCATATGCTTTCTGCTCAAAGACCACTCCTAGCAGGTAGTTTGGAAGAAGCCACACTCCTTTGGAGGTTAAGAGAATTTAACTGTGTGATCAGAGCTAGATGGTGACCATTGGCTCAGGGTCTAGCAGCATTTAGTTTACTAGTATAGCTGTAACCACTGACCACACGGGTCCTGGGTGGGAGTTACCGGTCACCAGAGCAGGCATTTGTGTCTGACCTAACCATCTGAATTACCTTCAGAGACATAGGAGGGAAAAAGGTCCTTCTGGGATGCAGTTTATCTCATCCTGAGGCACGTTTCTAAAGCAGGTCAGATGGGTCAAGCCCTGGAAATGTCTGCTTCTCTCTATGGCTGTAAAGTGATTAAAGCAGACATAGCTGTCTACGCTGTCGGCATCTGAACAGGCACAGGCCAGGTAAGTGCAGTTGCCTCTGTTTTCAGGGTTTAAAGTCCCCAGGCATCAGCTATTAAGACATGCCCAGAACAAACGCAGCCTTGGTCACGATGGGTGAAACACTCGGTTCCCATGCCACAGGCAAATGCCAGCCCTGAGCCCATCTCCCTGGCTGGGTGCCACACTGAAAGATGACTTCTGCACTGGGTCAGGGATGAACACGTGGAGGACTCACGTTCACGACCCCTTTTGCTCCTGCAAAACCTCAAATCCTCCCTACATTTCTGTATGGCGACTACCTCGGTGGTGCCTGCGGAGCCAAGCACCTCATCTGGTGCAGGAGCACTTCAAAACCTTTGCAGACCTGCGTATTTGCCAAAACAGTTAAACACTGAAGATACAGGGTTGGTATTCTTTGGGCCCATATAAGGCTTTATAAGTCTGGCTGCCGTAATCTGCATTTCACAATGAAGGTTCCTCATTACAGGCAAAATCCTGCCATCTTAATGTCTGCAGATGTTTTGACATAGCCATGAAAGCTGCAATGGGTCACGTCATGATAACTCATATTTCTGACACAGAAGCTGTTGTCCTCTGAGCTGCTTCCCCACAAAGAGCCCAGCACTTCAGAAGAATACAATGTGTGCTAGAAAGGTTTCCGTTTTCCCAAAGAATCAAGGAAACTGTGGGCTTTAATCATATTTATGATTCTTTTAAACTAGATTAGTTGTTCCTGTTGTTAACAAGACCATGGTCCTTTTTGTCACGTTGGAAGTGTGATGTGCTTTAGCATACCCGGATTTGAAAATAGAAGCTGACAGGTTTTTGTTCACAATTGTTTTGATAGTAGATTTTTTCTTTTTTTTTTTTTTTTTTTCATTCTTTCTTCTTCAGATTCCATCTCTATTGATCTTTAATGGCTTCCAGATGGGATCACGTTTGGCCATTTTATAGGCTGAGCTCTGAAAGACTAAGAAAATACGGTGCACGAAAGCAGCCCATTAACTAATAAAAAATAAAAAGGCACTGCAAATATACTAATAAAGTTTGTAATGTCGTAATATATTAAGGAGATGACAACTGCGCAGGAAATAGGCCTGGCCTGGCTTCATGGAATAACGAGAGTTTTTACAGCTTATGGTAGAGGTAACAGCTGTCGAGTAAGAGCAAAACATTGCTTACATTTTACATTGTAGCTGAAACAATGCATTAACTGGCCTTCCTGCTAAGACCTCGACTGTCAGATAATCCAGTAAATTCCACTGTGGGAGAAAGCATCTTCTCACCCTTCTGGTTTACACAAGGCTGGGGATGCCAGCAGCAGAAATGAGTTGTTGAACACTGTGATATTGCACAGATTGTGTGATACAGTTTATCTCAGATGCAGACTGTTGGAGAGGAGACATTTTAAAATACCATCTAATGCCTAACACACGGATAAGAGTATCCTGATCCTGCTTCCCATGCGCCACACACCTTGTGTAGCTATCAACACCATTGTGAATGGAGTGTAAAACTTTACTAAACACGACCATCAGTTTGCAGAAAGCAGAGATTTTACACGCACATATTAGCATGCATGCACATATGCACACATATTTTGCCCTTGTGCATAATATGTATCATTAGGTGATGCTTTTTACTGATTAAAGCCATTTGTACTGTTATCATATATGCACCAAGCACAAGGCTTCTTCAGGTCTTATTTCTGATTCGATCAATGTTGTCACAGAAGCTTGCATGAACCATTCATGCAAGGTGCTGCGTGTATGCCTATTACATAGGAAGTCATCATTTTGAAAAACTCACTATCTACACGCACAAGATTACCAAGGACATATCCCTGTCTTACAAAAGGGGCACACAGAAGGCATGTTTCAATGTATAGTCATCTGAGAACAACCGTTCCTGCATAAAACCTGTATGTGAACAATACAGTAGCTTAGAAAAAGTGTCTTTCAGTTAGAGAAGCGCATAGGTGCATCAGCATGTGTGTGTCTATGTGTTTGAATGTATGTGGGATGGGAGAATGTCTATTCCAGAGCTCTTGCTGTCCATTTTGATGTGGTGGCGTGGGACATGTGACATGGAACATTTTGGGGGTGAGACTCTGCAGGTCCAAGTATGTGGTAGGATTCGGGTGCATTACAGATTGTGATGGAAGGTGATAAAGCTAAAGAGAAAGAAACCTCTCACAGTCCAGGGTAGATAGGTACTCAGGAAGAGCTCCCTGGGTGTTTCAGGCAGATCTTCCCTCAGTCTAAATCCCAAGGTTGGGATTACCCACAGTCTCACAGACTGTGGCACAACTGGGAGCAAAACTCCCTTTTTACTCTTCCAATTCTTTACTCATAAATCTCAAATTTCTTTCCTTTGGAACAAGCTGTATTAAATTCCTGAGATATAGATTTAGACTACCTGCTACTGAGGTCTTCTGTGTCTTTACATTGTCCACCCTAGAGACCGATATTAGGAAATATTAAAGGTTTCTTGGCTGTATTCTGTTTTATTCCTTGAAAATAATAAGCATTCCGTTTCCCAGTCACTTCTGGGCTCATAATTGCAGTCCTAAGATGAATGCATACAACAGCACTGGGTTCCTATGTCTGTACAGAGAATGACAATAAGATTAAGAACATGGGTTTGTTTATAAACTTTGGCGTCACCCCCTTAGTGCACTCCACCCCTTCCTTTCAGAAACAAATGGTATCACCATTTGTTTTCTGCTGCAGAAATCTTCATTAAAGTTGAGGAATTAAATATAGCACTTTAGATAATTAATTATGGTTTGATCATTTTGACACCTCCAAATGACTCAGCCACATACCTGGAAGCTTTGTCAACTCAATTGCATCTTTATTTTTGTTGCCTTTAACCAACAATGAAGACTAATGCCACTCTTTCTGGTTTTCAATCACCTCTACAGAAGTGCTCCCCTGGCAATGTGCAGGGACAGACCTAATTAATCCCTCATCTGCCCTGCGCTGTGTCTATACATCACACTGGCAGTTGGAACTGCTGCTTGTTTTAAGGCTATTGCTGGAATGAAATGCTCATCTGTTTTTCAATAATTTTACCACAGGTGGTGATTTGTAATTAGAAACGGCAGAATCCAAATTTTGATTTTTTTTTAATTATCATTATTATTATTACTATTATTATTATTATTATTATTTAGGAGAAGCGAGAGGAGGGTGAGAAAAGATGTGAGGAGGATTAGTAATAATAATAACAACAACAACAACAACAATAGTAATAATAATAATAATAGCTGCTGCACAGCAGGGATAGAGCATTAACTTGTGGCACTATGAACGATAGTAGATTTTGGGCTCATTGAGACAAAAGGACAAAGATTTACACTGATGTGGCTGCACACAGGTTAAAGATCAAAGACTTGGAGAAGCTAACAGATTTTTGCCGAATACAGAGGAGCTTTGACGGCTCAGAACCTCCACAGAGCACTGAGAAGATCCCAGTACCAATAGTTCCTTTTCCACCTCTTTTCCACCACCTGCCTCATCTGTTACTGCTCTCTGTATCAAAGCATCCCCTAGCTGATTAGGTGTGGGTGCACAGGTTTTTACTCTGTGACACCAAGTTTTGGAAGTGTGATTTAGCTAATGGCAGGGCATGTGCCAAAATTGCTGGATAAATTTATCATAACATATAACGTCATGGGAAGATATCATGACTACAAAAAGTCCGAGGTTTCACAGTAGGCTGGGCATTTTTGGTTGATATCCGTGTGGTTTTGGTTGATATTCATTACCACTGAACACTTCAGGCCTGATCAACTTCATCTTGACAGACCAGCACCTTAATATATTTTGGATCAGAATCTCTGATGCTTTGACAGGTACACAAAGCAGTATCAGCATTGTCACTTGGTTGTGACAAATAATCATCAGTGCTAAATGGTGGGATGCCACGGCCTTACATAGCTTTCCATGCTAATTTTTGTAATGGTTTCAAAGCACTACAGAAAAGGTATGCTATGCTAAATGCTATAGGTATGCTATGAGTTGATTTTAAAACCAAAATGGCTAGGACAGTAGCCTACACTCATAATACTCCACTGTAATTTCACAGAGATTTCAAATATCACCTCATGCAAGTTGCTTAGAGTGAGATTTTTAGAGGTATTGATATGTTTGTAGAGTTATGTTAGTATCTAGTAACGTTTTCAAGAGAACATAGGTTCCCTACCTCATGTTCCTCTAACTTTCTTGTTGACTCCTGGTTTCCTTTGAAAACCACATGGTGATGTCGATAAAGGATGAAGGTTTAGATCCTACCACTTTCTGAATCATCCCATGGTGTCTTGTAATGAAGGCTTCCCTCCTATTTCAGGGTGAGGCTGTTCAGCTTTTCATAAGGCGATGAAATATGAATTAATCTAAGGAATATAAATTCATAGCTCTTACGTTAGCACAGTCCTATGAGAGATCTGGCTTGCAGGCCTTCCTTTGTTAACAGTTTTGTATGAACTGGAACAGCTTCAAAAGCAGAGGCCCATCTCACACCATCCCATTGTTCCAAGAACAATGAAGTCTTCAAGGAGGTAGAAAATCTGCGTGCGGTTCCAAGCTCCAAAATGGGCAGAGGTGAGACCTCTGTCTGCTGGTTATGAGGGGTGTACCACCCCTCTGAGAGGTTTTACCCCCTTGGAGGGATAAAGGGCCAACTAAAACCCAGTTTCAAGTTTCCTATTCTTGATGTGTTACTGGCAAGGGAAGGAGAGGAGTAGGCTCATTTGCTGCTTCTGCTGCCTGCGAGGATGGGATGTGCAAGAGAAATTCACCTAAGCAGAGCCTTCTTCCATCTCAGTAGCAATCAACCTGTTTTCAAGGTTTGTGCCTTAAGCAAAGTATTCCTCGGGTTGTTTTCCATGCCAGTAGCCTCAGCGCCTTTCTGTTTTTCTCATGCCTGGACCTGGCCTTGGCTGGCCTGTTGTGGCTACTCGGTGCTAGGAAGGGCTTCCCAGCAGGTCTTCCAGGTCAGATGGGTTCCTCACCTGCATTCGCAATCCCTTTTTTAATGTTCTCAGTTCAACCCCGTCTGTTCTCCTTGATCTTCTGACTGGTGAACTCTTGTAGTTCTCTGCCTAAAACCCACCAGGGCCCATGTCCCTACGACCTGAAGGACACAACTGTGCTGTGCTACCTGACATGTCTCGGTGACTCCTGAATGTTAGATCAGCCTAAAATCCTTGGGTTTGGGTGTTTTGTTTGTTTGTTTTAATTTTGTCCTATTTAAAGAGAAATGGCTTGAATTGGAAAAAGAAGTCCGGGAGAAAGGGCATTGTACCTACCCCTCTTCCCAGCCCTCAAACCTAACGAATGAACTGAGCACCCAGACAAGTCACAGGCTGTGGGAATTACCAGACAGACCCCATGAGATTTTCTGGCTCAGCTATTCCAGAATATTGCTTTTCTCTTTCACTTTTCCTCTCTCTCAGGGCACTTTGCCCACTTCCTGATGCCCTGAAATCTCTTTCTACATGGCCAGGCATTTTGTTTTAATTTTTTTCTTAATGAATTCAGCTCAGCGCCCACACATCCCCTTAACCATGGATTTGTACACTCAAGAGAAGACATGGAGAGATGTTGATGTTTTTGGCTAGTATTCATGCCCTCAGTACCCTTTTTTTTTTTTTTTTTTTTATGAATATACATGTTTTCTTGGCTGTTTGTGCTGGAGCCCATCTGTTAGAATGGCACGGTTCCTGCTCGCAAGTGGAATCAGACCCTCGCTGGAGGGGGTAGGTTTGAGGCAACAACGGGTTTTTGAGCAGAGCAGCAGGAGCCCTACAGGAAGGCGCTCCCCTGTGTCAGCGCTGGCTCCACCTGCCTCCTTCCACATCAACACACCAGTTGACACCATTGCACTAAAGGCCAGCGGGACCAAGCAGGTTAGGGGAGGAAGGCACAGGGTTCAGAGGACTGCCAGGAAAACTGCTGGTGTTGCAACAGTGCCCTCAAAAGAGCACGAGATACTTAAAAAAACCCATGCATCTAGTAACTGAAAAGGAAAGTAACACTCGTGAGACAGAGCAAGAGACACCAATTCCTAGACAGTGTAGGGTGTTACCTTAGATATGAGGAACTAATTTCTCTGCTTTTGAGCAGACGTCTGAGACAAATTGCTTAAGGTTGCATTGGTGTAAGTGCTGTTTTCCAGGCGGCTCACGGTAAGTAGCACGAGTCATCCTTAGTCACTTTAGACATAGACACCGACAACTCTGCTGAGCTAAGTGATGCAGGAGGAGTCTGAAGTGTAATGATGACTCCAGAGTATTTGATTTTAATTAAAAAAAATAGTTTTTTCCATTTCTTACATGAGTGTAAGTTCAGATGAACTTCAGAAAAGGTGTGTGAGTCTGAAAACATCGATAAATAGCAACTTAAAATATAGTCCACCTGCTTAGACTGCTCTGTGGGGATTGAGCACAGGAGAGGACCCAGGACAGCAGGCTGCTGGTGGAAATTCTTAACACTGATTGTGATATGATCTTTAGGTTTCCTTAGAGAAGTTGAGTGCCTTTCTTTATCTGTTAACTAAAAATTTTCATTTTTGTCTAATTTTTCACCTTTTTTTGCCCATACTTCTCTTTCAGTTATCACTCCAACTGAAAGCGGGGAAAACATAGAAGGTGATAGGAAAAAAAAAATGGATAAACCAGAAATACCCACAGTATGACCCTTTCTTCATAATCCTGGAAAACAAGTATACAGTAAGGAAAAAAAAAAAACCCAACAACAACAAAAAAGTGGAAATCCCCTGAGACAAAATGAATCGTACTCCTGTTTGATCAAAACAACAGAAAGACTCTAAGACGGGAGAGAAGGAAGTTGCCTTTTTAAAAAAAAAGATAAGTGGACAAAAATGCCTTTGGAAACTCTTGCCTGATACCTCTCACTGGATAACAGGTATGCCTTGTGCTCTCTGTACAGGTAGGATTTCCTTTGACACCTGCATGGACCTTTGCCAGGGAAAGGTGTAGAATTGGGCCACAGTCAGCTCTCAAATGTAGATTATTTCCTATGAGACAGCGTGGCTCATATCTTGGCTGGGGCAATGGCACAAATATTTTCCCACTGATACTAAAGATAATTCCTTTACTTTCTGTCCCCACTATTCATGAGTTTGAATTTTCAGACTCTTCAGTCGTAAATACAAAATTTTACACTTTCTGAGAAGCAATCTGGAGCTACTTACAGACCCATCCAGGCTTCCCTTTTTGAGGATATGACTAAAAGTGTTTCAGGAGAGTAATTAAGGATTTGCCTAGGTGGCTGGAGTGCTAAATTGGCTGTAAATATCTTCTGAGCAGTGGGAATGAGATTACAAGGGCCAAGGAAAATCCACAGAAGAGTAAAGACCTAAACCCAGGAGTTCCTCAATTTAAGGTTTTTTTTCAGGCTTTTAGATCGTTTCCAGCTTTATTAATGAGAGAAGGAAGACCTCAAAAAGTAGTGAGTACAGAGCAGTATATGTGTGATCTTTATTCCGTTAACTTGGGGCTTTCTCCTTATTTTTCATTTTTATTTAAATTTAAGCTAAAAAATGAAAACAAAAATGATGTGTAAGCTTGTAAAGGTGGTGACCATGTTAAAAATAAAATCTTTTGTTACTCAGCTGTCTTGGTGGCCAGCAGACAAAAGATTGAGGAGATCTGGAGACTAAATCACTCCCTGGTCTCCAGACAATGGATGGTGAGACCACTCCCTTGGTGGCTCTAGGAAGCTTGTTTTTCAGCTGCTCAAGTTGTATTTATTTAAGGTCCATTAGTGAATTTAATGTCTGTCATCCTGACTCCTTTTGCTCATGAACCATGAATGTGAACATGGTCTTAAGGGGAAAGGAATAAGAAATCCTAAATTTCTAGGTGAGTCTTCTGCTCTGTCCCAACATCAGTTCTCATTAGAAAACGGGATCCCGGTTTGTCCTTCGACTTGAAGCTGAGCAACTTCTCAGATTATTAAGTAGCAGCCTTCTTTCCTGTTTAGCGTGAATATAAGGAATAACTACACCTATTCCAAAAAACACCAAAGCTGCTTCTTACTGTAGCTTTTTGCTTCTCTAACCTTAAGGTTGATAAGTATTAAACAAATATTTTGAGTTCAATGTATGCTTAATTGTTCTTATCCTAAAAGAGGGAGATGTCTGCTTAAGCATTTTGTTCAGCCGGGTCCTTGGGAAGCAGAGAAACCTATATTCTTCCCTCAGTGGAGCGAGAGCGTGGTTCCTCCATTAATTCAGGACATCGGTGGGACAATGAAGGAATTGCTTGTTGGCAACTCACATTTCCTGTAGCCTCTGGATAAAGGATTTGAGTTTTGTGCATGCTGCCAATCCTTTAACGATCTTACACACCCTATAATCACCCTAAAAATTTGGAATAAAAGGGGAAAAAAGGACTGAAAAGGAAAAGAAAAATCCTGCGGGCTGCCTTAGCCAAATATCTTGGACTTGAGAGCTATTTGATCATTAGTCTAAGTATGGATAATCGGTGTAATGCTAAATAAGGAAATTATACACTGAAATGGAAAATTCACTTGGTAAAAGCCCAAAGAATGATTTCTTTTCTGGAAGCTAACATTCCCAGTGAAAGGCAAATGCTATTTCCCCCTCATTGTGCATTGCTTCTTGAGGTGTTTAGCTGGTATGTGTGTCTGTATTTTTATAACACTTCAGTGCTAGGATTCCCTTACCAAGTGTGGCTTCACAGTGTGCCAGGCAATGTCGAGAAGTACAGAAAAGCTATGCCTTCATTGTTCAGAGTTAACAGACGTTAAACTCAACTCAGGTTTTTAACATTACCTTACGTCCCACATGTAATTGATTTTCCCTGACTTTTTTGTCCATTTTAAGCAAGGATAATTAATAGAATGAAATTTAAGAGATACTTTCATTCAGGTTGGTATTGCTAATCTTTGCACTGAGGATGCTGTGGTAGACTGAAGAGTGTTTGCAAAAGAGACCAATTCCCTGGAAGCCACTGGAAAAAGATATGTTAACTGCAGAATTACAAACACATGCATACATAGAAAACAGAGATTTGATCCAGAAGCCTTTGCAATTGGGGTAGGAGGATGCAATGACAAGTTTTGGCTGTTTATAGGCAGGCAGGGCACAGGGGTGTTCAGACTTCAGGCCACCTCTCCCAGTTATCTCTGCAGTGAAGTTATAAGGAAAGGGAAAATCCTTGACCCAAATAATTCACAATCCAGAAATGAACAGGAAGAAGGAATAAAATGAACATGCAGAGGAAGTGCAGAGGAGATGTGAAGGAGGTAGATGAAGAAATGTGTTTGGAGAAATGTGGGGAGTAATGGAGGAGATATGTGGAAGACATTACTGGGGACACAACTTGGAGGAAGATGCTCCATGCAAGGGGACGTGCAACTCTGAGGAGACTGTAGCCCAAGGGTGACCCATGCCAGGGCAGGAACAGATATCTGCCCGTGGCAGATATTTAAAAAAATTATTTCCAATGCATAAAACATTTAAATCCTTTTATATTTAAATATGCTTGACTGGATCAAGGTCCTGTGATACAGGTATGTATGGAATGAGGACAGACTCACACTTGCTTTGAATAAAAGCATGCTGATGGTCATGCAGACTTATTAAACTTGACTGAAGAAATACAACAGCTACTCGCTGGTGTGTGTCTCCCATAGCTAATTATTCTGGGTGCAGCTCTATGATACCAAGACCATATTGTTACTGATTCTAGAAACAGACTACTCTGGTGTCTTCTCTTATTCATCTGAATGTTCTACCACATGGGATGTGACCATATTTCTAGTAATTCGCTTGACCTTCATGAAAGAGCTTATTACAGCACTGGCAATGAAAGTTGACCTCAAATTATCAGGCAAGTATCAATTAACTCACACTTATCAACACAAAACTAGTTTTCTCTGCCTCATATAGCCTATCGTGCCTTGATAGCCTTTTTTATCTGGTCATCAAATATTTCCCACATTCAATAGACTACGAGACATTAGACCCCTTTACTACAAAAGCACTGCTGTCTTTAAACTTCTTCTAGAGACGACTCATATCTTTCTCACTGATTAACTGCAACTCTAAATCTTCAACCTGTCTCCATCTCCTTTTTAGTCTCAACACCTGTTTTGCCCAAATTTAGATCACCTGAATTTGTCCAACTAGAGAACACATGAAGAAATTCCACTTTATTCCAGGAAAACCCATCTGATAGCTTCAAATTCATTTGTGGAATTTAAACACTGTTCCTTCATTTAAGTTGGGCAGATGTTAAATATTAATGCTAGGCGTATAGAGAAAACAGTCACAGAGGTGGGGGGGGGTTGTGTCCCTTATCTTACCTGAGAGCACAGACAGCAAATAGTGTAATTCTGTGAAAATTAATGGTGTGTGTGATTTTGTACCATGTATTCACCTTGGATGTCTGTGGTACGCAAGGAGTGATATTCCCCTTCAATTTTAATTATGTACTTTGCAGATGCAGTCCAAGTATCTGTAAGATTCTAAAGACAGAAGGGGAAGAATGAGGTTGAATTCTTCTGAAATCTTGCATACCCACGTATTCCATGGTTGCCTTTGCACTATGTATGAAATTGCGATACCACTGTCATATTGCCCTCATGATCTCATGCGACTCCTTTATAGAGACCTACTTCTTCTAGTGTGATGGGAATAAAGCTGTAGACTTTCCACCTTTATTTCTAGTGATTCAGTTTTCTGAAGATACCTGTCAGTACATTGAGCACAAAGGGCAGGGACTCTCCCCACCCCATAAACTAAGATCATAACCTGCACAAAAAATGCCCGACAACCAAGGTTTATTGGGTCCTCTATGATCACACTGAAGTTAGTCATTCAACAGTGAAAAGCTGAAATGTATATTTATTTGTGGTAAAATAAACAAGATATAACTCCATAAAGGGGTAGTAATTAATAACTATGTGCTAGTCACAGTGCATGACATACCAAGAGACAAATTCTTTGCTTTAATAAAATGGCTCTATGTAGACAAAGGTGAAAAGGCCAGGTGGGTTATGGAAGGTCATAGAATCATAGAATCATTAAGGTTGGAAAAGACCTCTAAGATCATCAAGTCCAACCGTCAACCCAACACCACCATGCCTGCTATACCATGTCCCAAAGTGCCACATCTACAGGTTTTTTGAACACTTCCAGGAATGGTGACTCCACCACCTCTCTGGGCAGCCTGTTCCAGTGCTTGAACATGCCACAGGCAGAAGTGGAAATGGGAATGCGTTCAACTGAATAACATACTGATCCTCCGCAAAACATCAAATATAACTGCCGACACTTTTCAGAAACACTACTTAACATGAGCAACAAGTTTCATATCAGGACTTTATGTCAGTTGCTGGGCATAAGAGTAGTTTAGTTCTTACTGTGGTTTTAGTGCCCCAGCTAGTAAATGTGAGCAGGATCCCATGCAGCAGAACATAAGACCCCACAAGTCCTGGATCTCAGGCCTCTTTCATCTGCTCTAATTTATGTAGCTTCTGCTGGTCCAAGAATTTACCAAGACCTGTTGTGGGAAAAAAAAAAATGGAGGTTGAATAATGACAGAGACTTTCCAAGGGTGAGATCTGTGGGAGTAATTGAAAACCCAGTGACATCCTACGTGCAGTTAAATGTGAGTGGACAGAGGACCAGAGGACATGCCCATTCAGTGCCTAGAGAGAGCAATCCTGAGTTGTCCGGAGTGGACGGAGCAGATGACCTCAGAGGCTTTTGCTAAATCTAATTTTAGTGATTCCTTGAGCTGCATGGCTTAGAAATACAGGGACATGTATTTAAATGATTCATGAGCTTCGCACACCCAAGGAATGCTTTAGCTGTCATGACATTCTGTAATAGGCTTGGCGCAGACCAAGGCAGGAAAAACAAGCCATCATCTTGGCCTGACTTTGCCAGAAAAGTCTCTGGTTTCTCCCCACTGACAAAAGTTGTCATTTCTCTTGTAGTTCCCAGCGTGTGTCGCTGGCAGAGAGGAGGCAGAGGGAAAGGGGGAAAAAAAAAAAGAAAACCTCAAATCCTAAAAGTCATCATAACAAACTTGCTGCTGAGTGAAGTTGCTGTTTGGCTGAGCGTGGTGACTGCTGTGCTGTGACAGATCCTGTCAGAGAGGCACTGCCCCAGCTTGCAGGTGTAAGCATGACCTATCAAACTGAATGGGAGCTGACAGAAGGGATTTCTGCAACATGAAACGGAGAGCTGACATGAAAACAGTGACGTGTGAGGGACTGAATCACCGCAAGCGCAACTGTCACAGATGATGTCCAGAGAAATGACAGGAGAATACTAACTTTACTTGATGTCAGTTTAGTTGTCCTTTGCGTTCGGAAGAGTAACTGCTAGGACGGGGAAAATTTTAAAAGCACACAGGAAAAAAACCCAATGAAAAACCCACATGTACATCCATTTCAGCTCCACATCCAAAGTAATTTCCACGTCCTCTTGCAACATTATTAGTATAGGCAATTTGTTGGGTTTTTTTGGCATGCTTTCTTCTGGCTAGAATGGTATTTTTGCATAAACTATTTTAAGACTGAGACTTTATTTAGTCTACTGACAACACCAAAGAAGACCTGCTACGACTGCCGCTATCAGCTAATTACTCCTACTTCTGCAAGGATGAACAGTCAGTTACCTTTTCATAGCAAGGAGTGAGTATTTTCAAGGCATAATTGTCTGAGGATAAAAAATAAATCTATGTACTAAGACATCTGAGATCTGTGTGGCACCATGTTACAGACTTTCTACATTAGACAATCACTTCATATCTGTTGCTCCTCCTGACATGCTTTTGTGTAGCTCACCAACTCTCTGGGTCAGTAGCAATTTCTTCCTTGCACTTTTCCAACTGCAATCAAATCTTATCTAAAACAGGCACCTTCAGCCTGTGTTTTATGAAAAAAGCCTAAGTCTAGAGTACAAATGGTTTTATCATGTCGAGATTACAATAAATATATAAAACTCTTTACTTTGTCATGAATGGATTAACAACTGGCTGAACGGCAGAGCCCAGAGGGTGGTGATCAAGGGCGCAGAGTCTGGTTGGAGGCCCGTACCTAGCGGTGTTCCCCAGGGGTCTGTGCTGGATCCAGTCCTGTTCAACATATTTATCAATGACCTGGACAAAGGGATAGAGCGTACCCTCAGCAAGTTTGCTGACAATACCAAACTGGGAGGAGTGGCTGACACGCCAGAAGGCTGCGCTGCCATCCAGCGAGACCGGGACAGGCTGGAGAGCTGGGCTGAGGGGAACCAAATGAAATCCAACAAGAGCAAGTGTAAGGTCCTGCACCTGGGGAGGAACAACCCCATGCACCGGTACNTAGGGGACTGGAGCACCTCTCGTATGAGGAAAGACTGAGAGACCTGGGGCTGTTCAGCCTGGAGAAGAGAAGGCTGAGGGGAGATCTTATCAATCTAAAGAGTGGGTGTCAAGAAGATGGGGCCAGACTCTTCTCAGTGATGCCCAATGACAGTACGAGGGGCAACAGGCACAAATTGGAACACGGGAACTTCCACCTGAACATGAGGAAAAACTTCTTTCCTGTGAGGGTGACAGAGCACTGGAACAAGCTGCCCAGAGAGATTGTGGAATCTCGTTGTCTGGAAATATTCAAGACCCACCTGGACATGGTCCTGTGCACCCTGCTCTAGGTGTACCTGCTCAAGCAGGGGGTTGGACAAGATGATCTCCAGAGGTCCCTTCCAACCCCAACCATTCTGTGATTCCATGATTCTGTGATTCAGCAGTGAGTACCACCAGGAGTGGTGATGTTGGACAGATGCTAAAGACATCATAGTTCAAGAGAGAGCAGACTAATCACGATCTTACTATTGACTCTGCCTGTGCCAGGTTGGATGACATAACTGACATGAAGGTAATAAGATGTGAGGGGCATGACGGGCAGTCCTTGAGGCAGGAAACAGGGGTCCCACTTCTGCCATACTTCTGGCTTTAACAGGAGCACCAAATATGTTTCTCGAAGCTCTGAAGCAAAGTGGATTCTGAAATCTTTCCTTTCTCCATGACAGGAGTGCCCTGAAGTAGATCCAATCCCATACTCTTCTTTCAGTTAAAGAATAGCTATTTATTGTTGCTTTTCTGAGCAAGCAGGCAACCCCTAGGAGAAATTATGGTTGATGAGTGAAAGTATAGACCAGAGAGAGCCCTAAAAGGTAAGTCACTTATACTGTTGGCTTAGTTACAGTATCTGATTTGATGTGGTTTAAAAAAACCAAACCAAACCAAACCAACCAAAAAACCAAAAACCCCCAAACAACTCAAACAACTTGAATTAGGTCTGGTTCATATAATAAAAGAGCAGAGAATTAATGTTTTCTCATGAGGACAGAATTGGAATAGTAACCAGAAGTTGTGTTTTCTGACCTTGGGTAAGTCCCTTTTTCTTCCTCCACCATCTGCCTGCTCTCTCTTTATATCAGTCGCTTGAGGCAGAGATCCACTCTCCTTGTGAGTCAGATTCAAAGTCTACAGAAGTCTGTAGGAGCATTTCCATCGATTTCTCCGGGCCCTGGATCAGCCCATCAGCAATTGTGCAGTGCCTCGTTCAGCTGTGGCACAATCGCATTTGAAGCCTCCAAATGCTCCCACATCGTAAATAACAGTAAACATCTCATCAAATTAATTCAGCTGGCTATCAAATCAGATCATAATTATAGCTGATCAGGACCTGGAATATTTGTTTCTAAACACTCTTTCTTATTTTATGTTGTTTCAATTGAGAGAAAAAAAGCCCAAATTTCTGAAATGTCTTAGAAGATGGAATTACTGAAGCATTTTCTTTCAGAAAAAATAAAACAACCTTATTAAACTTCACATATACACAGTGTGAAAAGCATTCTTTCAGGTGAATGACATACTAAGATAATAAAACCAAAATTATGAACTTTAAAACGGTTGAAACAGAATGTTTCAAATTATTCTTGGTGTGGTGTATTTTGTTAACTCATTGTGTATCAACAGCAAGTTAAAATTTAGGGAAACCACCATTTTCTGATAGAAAACTATTTTATCCAAAACTAATTCAGTCTTTTTTAACACAAATGAATTTTGGTCCTAGGAAAAATCACATAATAAATGGTACATGTGATCAAAAGTCTAAAAAATTGCTCAGAAATGTTGAGATTAGATGATAAATTATCTTTCTTTGAGAATCATATGCATATGCGGCACCAGCCACGGTATGATAAAAGACTTGGAAGAAACTAACTAGATGTAAACATTTCTCATTCATTATCTTGGGTTTCTGCTACTGTGTGACAAATCATTAGTCGTAGTGTAAGGCAAGCTTTAAAAATGTAATTACTTAATCATGCAGTTAGTTCCCCATCAATCCTACCAGCACTTGTTCTTAACTAGCTTTAAAGAACAGAATTAGGAGTAATTTGTAAGCAAAAGTAATTGAGGAAAGGCTGATATTGCCAAGGTGTTGACAGCATTGCACATGGTGTTGTTTCTTTTAATTCCCCAGCAAAGCAGTGGTCTGCAAACTTTGCTGAACAGCACTGCTGGCTGGCTACTGGTGGAGCCATAAAACAAGCCTCAGTGTCCTAGCACTGAGGTCAGGACTGCGAATTTTCCTCATTTTGTGTCACCCATCTTCAAGGGTGACAGGAAGGAGCCATGGGGTCATTCAACAGGATGGAGAGGGGATGGGTCCATGAGATCTGGATATTAGGCTTACATTTAAGCTTGTTTCGTTTTCAGACATCTTAGCATCAGGAACAACATTGACCCAGAAAAGGGAAAGGATATGTCGAGAGCAAGAAGAATCAGAGCTTGTAGTCAATGATTTTTATATTTTCATTAAACTCCAAGGGATCTAAATTAGGCTACAGCAGAAATGTGTGGTGAATGGGAATTTTTTAATCTGATCTGTTTCATTGGAGAGTGTAGATTCATCAAAGCTTAAACTGTCACAGGGAAAAGATTATTTTTAACACTTTTCTCACCTGTGAAAATTCTGCAAAACGTTTTTAAATTATTCAAGAATCTGGTCTTGTCATTTCCCAGGATGAAAAAGTCTAGTGTCCTGATTTAAATCTTGACAACCACAGTGTGTGCATGTACTATGTATGTATGTATTTATGTATCTATCTGTCTATCTATCTATCCATCCATCCATCCATCCATCCATCCAACACAATCTGGAAATAGTCAAAATGAAAATCCGTAATTTTGAAAATGTTAAAATAAAATACTTAAAAACTGGAAATGAGATTAATTTTGGCGTGCTTGTTCTTGAAATAACAGTCAGTGGAGATGGCTGGAAATTAGTTTATCTGTTCTGAAAGCAAGTCAGTTAAAAAAATGAAATCTTTATGAAGGCAGAAAGGAAAGGAAAAAAGAGAGAAATTTGGGGGAAAAAAGTCTGGATCGACTTGTTCCCAGGTTTTCTTCTTCTTGGGCTTATTATGTTTCCATGCAGGATGTTGCACATGGAGTTAGACTGTTTAAGGAGATTCATCTACACCCTCCATGTATGTTATTGAGGAGAAAAGGACCGAGGATAGCCAAGTCAACTGGCAAGAAACCAAGGAGTTTTCCAGTGGAAACTTGCCTGCTTTATATCAAATGTTTCATGAAAACTAATGTCAAGATGTGTCTCTTTTGAAAATTGGCTATTTCTTGTAGGGAAAATTGGTCTTAATTTGGGAGAGGGAGGTGTCAGGTCAGTTTATACTCTTTGCAGAAGCCAGCAAGGCATTATGAACTCTCAGGACAGAAGGAAATTAAGAGTTTTTTTGATATTGTGAGCTATGTCCTCCCAAATGCTTGCAGAGATACAACAGAAGAGTGGCTTTTCAGAAAAGAGAGTCCTTCTGGTTGGGGGTAAGGGGTGGAGAGGGATATTCAAAGGGAATGTGATCTGAAGAAGAACATGGAATAGCTTGTGAAGGTTACAGTTTATTGCAGAAGATGGTTCTATACAGGCTTAAATGAAACTAATTAAGTGTGATTGCAACACGTTTCTTTTCAATAATTGTGCCTGTGGGTTTATTTAGGACATAATGTTGAATGATCTCTAAAGGCACAGTCCTCATGACATCTGGTACGATCAGAGCGCGCTTGTGTTAGCCATCTCTTGTCTTCACCAAGGGATAAAAGCTATGTGCTCATCCCATCTTAATCACTTCTAAATCACTTGAAACTTTTGCCATTGCAAATCCTGCCTTTATATCATGCACTTGTCTTGGCTGTGAGTTGCAAATAGGGAGGGAACCGAAGGAGAGTTACTTTCATTATATAAAAGTGATGCACGCTCACAGCTGTAACGTGGTGGTTTGCTTCATGGCAATTCAAAGTGATGGAGAAAATCACACCAAGAAATGCACCCAGGTAATTTAGCTTCTCCTTTTCCTTAGAGACATTGTGTGAGTAGATCGTGATTTTCATTTGTTGTTTTAGCCAACAGGTATTTTAGCAACAGAAAAAATAACATTTGCCTCTAGGCTTTTTGCACAAAAGATCAGGATGTGAATAGTGTTTTTCTTGTGATTAGCTGAATGAGGGAAGGCTTTTTTGCAGACAAAAGCAAAATCTCTCAGTTCAGTCCTTGAGTTGGTGTGATGTTACTCAGCATTGATCTAGGAGCTGTAAACTGAAAAAAAAATACCATGTTAAAAGTCTATTAAACAATGGCTCCGAATACTGCTACAAAAGCAGCTGCTGGTGTCCTTTAGCCCCCTAGGCTTCTGCAGGAATAGCATGCAAAGGAACTGAATATTGGCCAGTTTTCCAACCTGCTTAAAAGACCTCTTTGGGGGAAATAGAAGTGTGACAGATAAGAACAGCTGTGATATAACTGTCATTATTGCTCAGTCCAACTGACTCAGGTATAGATTGAAAATGGTGGAATTTGTCTCTTTTTCATGTTAGACTGCTAAATATTGGATGCCTGGATCTAGTGTTTTCAGGTTTGACATTTTTTGTATCAGTAGATAGAAACTAGTACCTCCTGAGAGCTCTTTACCTGTCTCACTGTGGAGACCTATGTTAGGAAGAGACAAGTCACTATCTCAAAGGATCTCTTTTTATTGACTGTGAAAGCACCCTTGAGTGCCTAGCTGAGTCTCAGGCAAATAACATTTAGACACCTAAATGGGGTGAAAAGAGAGACATTTCAATGCTTTAACCCTGTCTCATGGCAGAAAGTGAGACCTTAGGCTCCAGTGGAACAGGTCTCTCTCCTCTAATTTTGCAGTGACGTACATTTGTAGATAATTGAAACATTTTTGCAAATATCCTTTCTAGTGGTCCATTGTGCAACACCGTGGTATTTGTGCAACATTAACAATTTGTATTCAGCAACATACAAGGCATTTGAGGGAAGATGAGCCAACTTCACACATCCAAAACCTAAGAAAAAGGTAAAGGGAACAGACTGGATTAGCAGGGCAGAAACAATGTGCTTCTCATGAGCTCTCACCGCAGACTCCAGACACTCTAACCTCTGTCTCTAAGGATGGGTTTTGTTCAAAAACTGCATAATGTGATGGCATCCAGTACTTAATAAAAGTACTGAAACTGCTACATGGCGCCGCAGATTCACTTGCTGAATATGTCATGAGGCAAAATTTTATAGGCATTGTAAAATCTTTTTACCACACACAGCTGCATTACCCAAAACTAGTCAAATCTGCAGGGCAGCTGAAACGCACACTACAGCAGTAACAGGCTTTGCTGCTTAAAAAGTGATTATGACTAGTGCACGAAAACAATTATCACCAAGCTTAATTGCAAAGAATTAATTTCTTCACCAAAATTTCTTCACCAAAATGGTTGTCAGGCACTGGAACGGGCTGCCCAGGGAAGTGGTTGAGTCCCCATCCCTGGAGGTATTTAAAAGACGTGTAGATGTGATGCTTAGGGACATGGTTTAGTGGTGGA
>WAAD01015719.1:103227-157711 GCA_013389945.1 Fregata magnificens | reverse complement strand
GAGGTGCTGGAGCGTGTCCAGAGAAGGGCAATGAAGCTGGTGAAGGGTCTAGAGCACAAGTCTTATGAGGAGCGGCTGAGAGAACTGGGGCTGTTTAGTCTGGAGAAGAGGAGGCTGAGGGGAGACCTTATCGCTCTCTACAACTACCTGAAGGGAGATTGTGGTGGGGCGGGTGTTGGACTCTTCTCCCAGGAAACTAGCAATAGCATGAGAGGAAATGGCCTCAAGTTGCATCAGGGGTGGTTTAGACTGGACATCAGGAAGAATTTCTTTACCGAAAGAGTGGTTAGGCATTGGAACAGGCTGCCCAGAGAGGTGGTGGAGTCGTCAACCCTGGAGGCGTTCAAAAAAGGTATAGATGTGGCACTCCAGGGCCTAGTTTAGGAGGCATGGTGGTGTTAGTTGATGATTGGACTTGATGATCTTAGAGGTCTTTTCCAACCTTAATGGTTCTATGATTCTGTGGTTTATATTTAAGAAATCATTGCTGTTGTTCACACACACACACTCACACACTTGCACATATTTTAAGTTTAGCAGGTTCACATGCACAAAAAATGTTGCTGAGAACAGCAAACATTAAGTAATATAGCACACACAGGTTTATTTTAGCACCTTATGATGTATCAGCTCTGTAGTAGCAGGCAGAGCCACACATTTTCTGTGGCAGATTGGCATTTATGGAATTGCCTACCAGGGGGAAAGCGTATGCAATTGGTAACCAACGTAGACCCCAAAGCCTGAAACTGAACTGGCTGTACTAAAAAGAAAGATGAAGGGTGGTCTCGTTTATCCATTGGAGTGTCTAACTTTACTTTGAAATCCTTAATTTCCTTTCACCTCATTTCTGTATTCACTTATCCTCTGTATCACTGCTAGTCAAGTCCAACAATGCTGCTTTCAGGTTAAAAGCACAGACCTTTATTAACCCTTGTCACATTGAAAACAGACCATTTTTTAGGTGTCTTCTGTTTTGTTTTTCACATTCTACTCCATGACAGTATTTTACCATTCAACCTGGTGCTCTTAGGCTCTTTATCTTTTTCAAAACCTTAAAAACCAATATATCAGAAGTTTTGAAATATTCAAACAAATTCTTCCTACTTCCTTCTTACCAAATGTGGGGTGCTCATCTTCTTGATCATACCAATGAGTTACAAACTGTTTTCTTCCGGTTCCCTAAATTCTCTGTGACTGTGTGGATCTGAATCGGGAATCCGCAGCATCTTTTGTGTCGATATAGGGGTCTTACAGGTCCTTAGAAATTTATACCTGTGAGCAACACAATTTTGGATGTTCTAAACTTTCTCAATGAAAGAAAATAAAAGGTTGAGATGTCAGATGCATAGATACTAAGAGTTGTGTAGATGTTGGTGAAGATCTTTTTCTTGATAGAAATGCCTTTTAGGCAGGTGGCAATATAATTGTGGCAGAAAACACTTCACCTGGGTCCTGATAATTCACTGAAGCAGTTGAGATAAATTTAAGAGTTATAAACCTTTAAGGTAGCTTAAAATTGTTTTTGTTATTATACAGGAGCATGTAATACCCCCAAAGTTCTGATGCAAGTATAAGAATTAAACAGGCTCAGTCTTTAGTGATTCAGACAAATTTTAACACCACAGCAAGTGCTCGCTGGCGTTTGCAGAGAGCAGCAAGATGCGGGGTCACCCAGGAAACCCAGGAGAGAATGTCCTGCTGCGGCATTGGCAGGGTAGGGGCTTCTTATTAGTGCTAAACCTGAAGGTTTCCTACAGGGAACCAAGGGCTTTCTAATGAAGGATTGAGTTGGATTTGGTCTGTGCTCAGTGAAAAGCTCTTTGTTTCCAGTTCAAAAGCTTCAAGGGCTAAACGTTTTGGATCCTGACACAGACATACTTTAGGCAACCTGCAAATACTAATCCACACAAATTTATTTGGTACAAAACATTCCTCTACCCCTCACCTTCTTTAAAAAAGAAATCAGCAGTTGTCTTTGGAGGGGTTATTATTTCAGTTCTGTGACTGTCATTGCTAATGACCAGGGAAAATTTTCAAGCTTTGTACTGTTAAGGAGTTAACAATCTGTGTTGGACAGACTATATTGACACAGAAAAAAACCACACTTCAGACAGCAAAACACTTGTAGTGCAGCTGTGTCAGGAGCCATGAGAACTACCAGTGGCCAAAACATTTTATAGGTTAACAGCAGGGGACCGATGCTTCAAAACCAAAGACAAGGGAGCTCCCTGATAGTATTTGGCTATATGACCACTTCTTCAGTGGTCAGACTCCGTTGCTGAAGCAATGTTATGCAGAGGCTTTAAGGTCATCTCCATTGCAGTGGTGGAGTGGTAAATCTTTGACTTTGAAAAGGGAACATAGGAATGGGTTCCCTCCTTTGATTACAAATGTTTGGTCATTCATTATCCTTCTACAGCTCAGATCAGATGTAAAATGTGGAGAAAACAAAATCAGGATTTTTCTTCTAGGGCAATCAGCAGGGATCCATCGGGGGCGGGGGCACTGAATTTAATGTGTGTGTTATGGAGTAGGTTGATCAGAGTCTTTAAGTACTCGATAAAAAAGAGCAGAAACAGCTCAGCAACATGTTTTATGCATAATCATTCAAGCACTAGATGTCTCTGTGAGCCGCATAGTCAGGGACAGCGTGCAGCCTATGATAGGATGAAGGTGGAGCTCAAATTGTGCAGGAAACCAGTTTGCTTTCCTGGAGGTCTGGAGAGGCATAGCTTTCTGAATTTTAAGACTGTTTAAGTTTGTGGTTTTAAAAATCTGTTGGTGCAGTTCCTGTATGTCATGCTGCGGTCTGCTTCCTACACCTTCAGTCCATTTTCCTTCTTCTCTCACAGAAAACAGTACATTAATGTCACACGGTATTTTACAGGAAAGAAGAAGTTCAAGAGGAGAAAAATCTACTGTCAGATCACTCAGCACCTGCTTCAGAACCATAAAATGTGGAAGAAAGTAATTGAGGATGAGGAGAGGTTAGCCGGGACAGAGAAGCAAGGCGTGGAGCAATCCACGCTGCACCAATCTTCAGAACAAATCCAGGCCATCAGGGAAGAGGAGGAGGAGAAAGGGAAGCCCAAGAGGGATGAAGAGGAGAACACAACTGTAGAACCGAACCAATGACAATATTTACAGCAGTATTTTAAGACAGATTGACTTGTGCACAGACTCTTTCTCAAGCCAGCACAGCGTTTAGACACAACACTGTAGAAGTATGGGATAATGCGCCTACAGCTGTTTAATTTGTTTCTCTTTCCTTTTTACGGTGAGGTACATTGTTTAAACTCCTATGCTCAAGGAAGCTTTCACACTGCGACACCGGCTTTTACAGACTTTCTTTAAAGAGATTTGGGGGTGGGTGGAATTATATAAATATATATATATATATAGCCAGGGTTATTGGCTGCGCACTTCAGCAAAATACATTTAATGATATATTATGGTCACTGTGATATTTACAGAAGAAAGCTATCTAAGGAAATGCTGCTTCTAAAGCACATTTGCAGTTAACAGTAAGGTACCAGTTAAGTAGCTTTTGCTCTTAATGCTGAGGGATAAAAGTTCCAAAGCTTTATATGAATGCTGGTACATCCTGCCAACATATATGTGTGCGTGAGGGGGTGTTTGCGAGTGTGAGTGGATGTAGTGTAATATAGCATAGTTTGAGTTCTTACTACACTAGCTGTAGCACATGTCCCAGTATACAACAACAAACAGAAGGCCTGAATTTTAAAGAATTTGTGCCCACAAGGGAACCAGAGACCATTTTGAGGAGCTTTGCGTTCCCCGTAACCCTCCAAGTCCCAGTTTGCACTCCGGTTGCAGGCAGCAGCCTTTCAGCAGGGGCTGCGGTGACCCGGGCTGCTGGCCTGGCCCCGTCTGGCTGTGCGGGCTCCTCCGCCTTCTCCCCTTCCTCCTCCTCCTCCTTGACACTTCCCAGACTGCTGGTGAAAGGGACGTGCCAGGAACTTCATTTTCCAAAGGGGGTTATGAGGGACTGTGTGGCACGCTGGTCTGTTCCCCTTGAGAGGACCTGGCCCTCTGTACACTTCTGAGTGCGTGAACAGCTGCGTGGGACTGTGTGTGTGTTTGGGCAGGAGAGAACAGAGAGCAAATGTGTGTACGGACTTGGAAACTAGAGGCACGCTGTCATCTTCCTACCCTAACCTTATGCCTCCGTGCATCAGTGGCCAAATATATCATTTAAGAACAAAGCTAAACTACGTCTCTTGAGAGCGAAAGAAGGAGAGTGTGGGAGCCATGCCCTTCCTCAGAATAAAAGGCAGACGATGCATTAGGAGCTGTGTGGGGTACAGTTGCCAGTCGTGCGTCGACGGGACACTCATATGTCTCAGCAACCACTCACAGGAGCTTCAGAGAACTTGGTTTTTCAGTGTGAGGTGCTGGATGGGAGCAGTTTGTTGCTGGCATTCTGCTTAGAAGCAGCGTGTTTGAACCCACCAATATACTTTTTATCTTTTTTCTTTTTTCTTTTTTTTTTTTTTTAAGAGAAAGGAAAAGATGGGGCCTGTAAGAAGAGCAGATCTTTTTTTTTGTTCTGTTTATTTGTTTTCTCTGTTGTTTATGCTGTGAGCCAAATGTCTATTTAAAAGGTTGGATATTCACTTTCAATATTTTATTTCACGATATTATATTTGTCAATGATTAGCTATCTAGATGTAAATATGGAAAAATTTTTATGGGTTCCTGTAGATAATGATATCTTTAAGAAAAAAAAAAAGAAAAAGAAAAAGAAAAAAACGGAAAAGTTTTTTTGTAAAGCTAATTTTTTAAAAAATAAATACAAAAACATTTTTATACAGTGTAGCCATTTGCAAACCCAACAAATAAAGTCTTGAGTAATTTGTATAGACCCTTCTGGGAAGCCAGTGGTCTACAGGATCAAGGCTTTAAAATATTAATGCTCTTTGGGACTGGCAGCACCAACCAGTACCACACAATTTAGAGTTTTGTTCCCACAAAAAGAATTATATATATAAAGTTCAGTATCTCTCAAAAATCATTTGACTATGTATGCTTTTTATATTTCAATTCTGCAGCCCCTTGCCAAGAAGAGGATTGCTTGTGTGAGTAAGAATGCTTGTGAAGGGAAGATTTTGTAGAAGTCCTTTCTATATGAAATTTCTGACACTGCATCCATCACTTTTTGCTATTGTTATGCATTCACCATGTTTCATGATCCTACTGATACCTCCCCAAAAATGCTGGAAAACAGTCTCTATCAAAGCCAATCAGCATGTGTATTATCACTTCAGAATTTCTTTTTGCTTTGCATTTCTGTTAGAGTGAGGTTTTGCTGGAAAACAGGATTTTGGTTTATTACAGGTTGCATTTGCCTGATATTGTCCCATCCTACTCTTACCGGTAGAGAAGGCATTTGCCCTTCGACAGAGTGACTCTAGAGCATGGCTCTGAATGCTCTTATCAGCAGAAATATTTAGTAAGTGTTTTTCAATGAAATCAGAAAAGCAAAGATCCAAACTGCACTATTATTTTAAAGGGAAAGGATACAGCAGAGTTCATTCAAAAGAAAAAAAGATGTCTCCAAGATCTCAGCAGGTCTCCACCAGTTCCAGATTGCACTGTTTTCACACCTCTTCAGTCACTTTGATTTATCATTTTATTTGGGGTTTTCTTGTACAAGTGATATGCATCCATTATAGTATGAGAAGAATTTAATATGCCTCACTCTGTCCTGTAAAAATTAAACTTACAGAGATGCTTTAAAATGTCACATCTCCAAGCACTTTTTTTCTCCATTTTCAGTGAGTGGTCACTGGGACTGGATTTTTTATATTGATTTTTATATTGCCTTTGCTAGAAGAAGAAAAAAAGAAGTTATTGCAGAAAGTGGTAGTGGATGCCCAGTTGGTAAAATTACAAAGAGATGTTCAAGAATGAGGCGAAATCCTGCAAGTGGACTTCCACATACTCCTCTAAGCAGGCATACACAGGGTTGAACTAAGAAAAAATATCTTAAAAATGTGCTGAAATGGAATTATTATATTTTTCCTAGTCATCATTTTTGGTTGCTATTAGGTAAAATCAGTGTCAGCTTCTAATTTGTTAAGATTTCTTTCTATATTGCCAGTGCAGCTGTCACAAATTGTTAACTGCATTGCTACACAAACCTGTTTGTGGGTACAGTTTGATTAACTCAGGTCTTTTACAGTGAAGGAATTGCTGACAGGCGTAAAATCAGAATGATCATTGATTTTATGCAAACTGGAAGGAATACCAGTGAAGAAGCTAAAGTAGCTGGGAGTGGTTAACTTGGTAAGAGGTGACTTTTTTTGCACTCCAAATAGTTGCTAGCAAAATCCAATTTCTGCAGGTGTCCACTCCATCTGATTTTCAGTCTTTGCAGTGCATTTCTGGCAGGCAATGATCAGGAAATTTCCCAGGCTGGCTTAAATATAACACAAAGGAAAATACCAGAGAGATTTTATATCAAATATGTGAATACCTTTTTTTTTTTTTTTTTTTTTTTGCTTTGGGGTTTTTTAGTAGATAATGAAGCAGGTAATTTTTAGGGGGTTTTATAATAGTTTCTAGTCCAAAGGAGGCAAAACTTTTTGACCTGCAGTTGCAGCAACCTTTTGGAGGCTAGGCCTTGATGGTTTTCTGCTTTGTGTAGTCCTTTGGTGTTGCAAACCCCAAATAAACCACAGCCTGTGCAATATTTTCAGGGGAAAAAAAAAAAAAAAAAAAAAAAAAAAAAAAAAAGAAAAGAAAAAGAACTGTATTCTGTCAGCAAAGTGCTCAGCTTTCCGGTGGGATGTTTACAATGTTGATATGGATTCCCGGTATGTACAGTGCGCAAAGAGGTTTGTTAAATACTAGAAAAAGCAAACCCCATTTAAAAGTGTTTTGCAGTAAAAAAAAAAAAAAAAAAGTCATGTTTTAGTTTTCAATTCTTTAAAAACACGGAGAAAAGGATTGAACTATTTTTTCAGATTGGAATTTTGTTTTCTCCACTGTAATGTCACTTGGCGGCTGATCCTCTTCCCTTCTAGTCTAGGAGAAGTTTGCTGTTCCCTTAAACAGGAGACTTTTTGCAGTACTTGCAGCTCCCCGTGTAGTGAGAAGAGCCCTCTGCCCATCACATAGCAATCACATATAAACCCTTTTGTCCCCATATTCCTAGTCTGCTTGATAGTCACATGCTGTTTACTGTGGAATATAACTCCTCTCATTATGCTTGTGTTGCAGAGGGAACACATGGAAGTAGAGAGTGTGAAAGCCCCAAAGTATTTATTTCATTACTTTTTCTTTTAGGAGGAGTCTCAGACTTTGGTTTCCAAGAACCCAGAAATACCTGTGTCTGGAAGTAATAATTTCCACCGTGTTCAAAGGGCCATAGTTTACTATTTATGCTCTATTTCTTGAGGGAACCTGGCATTTCTTGATTTGTTTTGAGTTAATGCACAGAGCATGTTGACACTCATCTCTGAAAATCAGCTGCCTCGTCCAATAGAAAGACGGTGTTTGATGCGATGCTGTAAGCCATGCCTCAGAAGTGAGTTGCAGGAATCTACTAGGAAAACGGGATTCTACTGTGCTCTTGGCAGCGTTTTGAACTCCCTTCCTCTGTGATTGAAATCCTTTACAGAGAGCTGGGAAAATGGCTGTGTGTCACCAATAGCCTCCCCTGTGACCTTGCAGGTTGCTGTCTCTCATAGCAAATGGTGGTCACATTCTGGCAGTAAATGATTCTCAGGGCAGATTTAATCTCAGAATGCATTTGTTAACAATGGAAGGATAGTTGTTCATCAGTTTTTACCCTGACGTCATGTATGAACGTGTCTCTGCACCATCATCAAGTTAAAATCCATGACTGCGATTGCTCAGGACCTTTTGAGTGGATGCATTTGGGACTTTTAGCCTTAGTGTACTACCATTAGAAGTTCTTAAGATCCTAATAGTCTGAATTTTGAAGGAAGTTAAGTCTGTAAAGGTTCAGATAGATGCTTCTAAAAGTACCATTTGGCATCTAAGCAAATTCTGTACCCAACTCCCTTTTTATGCTTTCCATGCTGAACATTAAGTTAATTTGTTTTCTTTAGGAAGTTCTCCTAAATTTGTCTGCTTTTTCGATACAAAAATTTTTCTGAAATTCTGGCCCCGTCTGTCTGTCTGCTTTCAGAAATGCCCCAGAAGGTAGAATGCTGTGTGGATCTTGCCAAACTGAGCATCAGTCAGTCGTACAGCCCATGAGGACTGCCCAGCCTGTGCCCCAGTCTGGGTGCGTTCGCATCCAGTGCCATGCCCATGCTGCTGAGCTGTGAGCTGAGTGGGTGTGGGGTAGCTGCCATTTTGGGTCCTCAGCAGCCTGAGCCCCACCAGCTTTTAGTGGGACTTGGGATCTTAAAGAATTTTGTCAGTTTTCAAAATGAACCTTAGGCACTTTTGAAAATTATGCCTTAAGTATAACGCAACAAAAGGTTTGTGGTTGGTCCCAGGTGTTAATGAAGTACTTGTGCAAAGTGTCATTAATTATCTGGTACATCCTGCTTGGTTTGTGTGGTGTAATCCTGGACTGGTGATGGTGAGGGCTTTACTGTTGACGAAGATGGTTACAGGTTTGAATCCATCCTCTCACTGACTTTCCATAGGTACAGCCAGATGTGCCAGTCAGTGTGAGCCTGGGCAGCCCAGCAAACCCAGCTGTGGCCAGGGCTGCGATCCAGAGAAGGCACAAGGCACTTGAGCAGCAAATACCCCAGGGAGATGCACCAGCTGATTCAAGTGTGGGAGAGGCAACGCAGATGTGCTGTGCTTCATTCTAGAGCTGAGCCATCTGATAGATGTAGTGTTCAATAGGTTAGGAGGGCAGCAATGACAGTCTGTGGCTTTTCTTCCTCTGAAAGAAGAGGCTTTTGACTGTTGGAAAACCTGTAATTCATAAAAACATATAACATTTGCTATTACTTTTGCAAGTACTGTTATGGTTGAGATGTTCCAGCATTACGTGTTTAAGGAAGAAAGGTTTCAATTTAAGAATGAGTATGAGAATTTCTTGAGCATCCCATGGCCTCGTGGGCAGAAGATTAGATCGAGGCACGTGCCCAGAGTGGAGAGCGTGCCTCTCCCAGGTCTGCTGCAGGCACTGCATCTGAGAGGCAGGCGCAGAGGGTCGCTTGCTCTTTCCAGTCTCGGGCCTAGACGTTGGCCTGAGAACTTGGGTATTCCTCAGCTGGCAGCACAGCGCTGGTGTAATTAGTCCTCGAGTAATGGGGTTGTAGGCATGCAGGGAGAAAGTCAAACTGGCAATTCGTAGGAAAGAGGAAAGGAAATTGTAGTCCAGTGTGAAACAGACTTTATGCAACACGCTTTAATTTTCCTTTTCTTTCAAAATCAAATGTAGTCCCACTGGAATGAAGTAACCATGGAGTTTCTGGGGTTTTAATTACTGTTTGATGTTGCAACATTAGTCAAAATGGTGGCAGCATTAAAGAGAAGACAATTGTTCCCGTTAAGTAGGGTGGGGGAATTTTTTTTATTTTTTTATTTTTTTTTCATATTTTTAGGTGAATCAACAAATAAGAGTCTCCAGGCCTCCTGAAGAAAATGCATGTTAAGTGTTTTTGAACAGATGGGGGAATATTTTAAATTAGGTGACATCTGTCTTAAGCAATCATTGGAAGAGCTAGCAAAAAATATTGGTTATTGGAGGCAAACTTTGAATTAGAGCAAAATAGCACCAGTACTTTTGAGAGCAACTTAGTATGATAAATCTTTCTTTGAATTTCATCACTTTCATTTAGCAAAACAACATTCCTCTGGAGGTAAATGAAAGCAGGGGCTTAGCCCCTGCTGTGGTAGTTATTGAATCCCAGTGTTGGAGGGAGCAGTGCAAGAGTTATCCTCCATTGACATCCTAATTATGATTTATTCAGAGGCCATTAGTGGGATTTTCCTGGCAGGCAGGTGTTCTTTTGATGAAAAATATGTCACGCCTCCTCGGTAGGATGCAGACGTCGCCCGCCTGAGCACCCACCTGAACTCTTAGGACGATACAAGCTCCTCAGGAGCCTGCGGGCAGAAGAGTGTGGGTGCATTTCTGGAGAGTCCGTTTTCACAATGACAAAAGGGGGCAAAAGCTCGAGCTAGTTGACAATACTACTTTGATAAAACTGAAACAACAATAAGCATTGTGCGGGTTGAAAGGTTGCCAACATCACTTGAGGTGTATGCAAAAATTTCCCCGAGTGCTTGCACACGTAAAACTATTCCTTCTGAAAGGTGATGAGTTCAGGTATAACCAACTGGTCTTGGCCATGGTCTGTCGAGCTGAAGGATATAGTAAACCAAGAAGGATTTTTGACTGAAGTAGTCTAATTCTCCCCCATTAAAGAAAACTTTAGTTGGTGCTAGAGGAGGAAAAAAAATGATAATATTTATTTCAGTAGAGCTTTTCAGGTGGCTAGTCCGTGCCAGTTGTTTCTTACTTCCAAAGCCATGCTTGCAGTGTGTGTGTGGAAGTGGGACAACAGAAGACACTTGTTCTGCTGTTGATGGCATGTGGGATCTGTGTGGATCAAGGAGCACCACTGAAATCTGCATCCATGGAAAGGGGTGTATCCCAGCAGTGGATTAGATGAGGAAGCCCAAATATTTCTGTTTTCTGTCTGTGTGGAAGCATAAGAGCAGGTATAAAGGACTTTGCCACAGCTGCGGACCATGTATCCTTTTATGATTAAATTCTCTTGTCCTGATTCAAAAACTGTAGAAATCAGATCAAATAAGCAAAACACGGTGAGTGCCGTGGCCCTGGCAAGGCAGGCATGTGTTAGCTTGCATTTCTTCAGGCTCACAGAGGGAGCTGTGCTTGCACTGTTGGCCTGCAAATGGCGTGGGGTCCCTGGCGGCGCAGCACGGCACGGGCGGGAAAGAACAAATGCTGAATTTCAAAGGGTTGTTGGCAAAGTAGCTGGAGAAATACCTTAGAGCAATGTAATCCAACTCTATACCCACCTGGCCGTGGTTTGCTCACAGTGATAGCCCCGAGGCAGTGGGCTTAGATGCTCTGGTTTTCAACGCTGTCTTCCTTTACCACAGCGAACACTTACAAACAACTAATGTGAATTAGCAATTGCTCTTGGCTTTTAAATATTTATTTAAAGGAGATTGAGATTTTGGGGGTTTGTTGTTGTTTTTTGTTTCTCCCTGACCCTAGTCATTTTGCCCCCATGCTTTCATAAAAAGGAAAAAAAAAAAAAAAAAAAGGTCTGTAATCTGATCAGAGAGAAAACAGGGGTTTGCCATGTGTGTACATACTACTTTAGGTAGAAAGCCCGTCGTCTGTTAAAGCTATCTTTCCTTTTCAGAATTCCTGCCTGATTCTGACACGTGATGAAAATCTGTATTTGAATGCAAAATTTTCATTTTTAGATGTTTGTGAACCTTAATACAGTACTGCAGATGGTATCCTAAAAGATCAAAGACAACGTTAATAACTGCTATGTGGTGTTGATGATATTTTTAGTATTTCAACCATGTCCGCATACATTTGGTCATTACTTTTCTAAAGTTAAGTCTTCTTTTCTTGAGTAATCGATATAAGATGTTTGCATGATGAAGAGTAATTTAAGTTCACTTTTTAAAAAGATGTGATTCATACTGTAGGTTATGTTTGTTTAACAGATTAACATTTTCACTGACGGGTGGCAGTTTTTTTTCTTTTTAGTGCTTTTGATAGAAGGACATCTAGGACATTTTCTAACAGAAACACTCTTTGTGACCTTTGCCTCCAGTTGTGGAAGTAGTACCTTTCAAAAATAATTGTTTTCCAATACAGTTTGGCCACCTGGGTAACGATATGCAAGTATGTATATCACATACAAGATATGATATAAAAAAAAAAAAAAATCCCATTTTGGTGAAAGTAATCAAGAAATTAATCCAGCAAGGTCAAAACCCTTTCTGAGTGAAAATTTTGAGTGTGTCGATATAATTGAAGCACTTGATGCCCCACCAGGTTTTGGGGCCAAATCATACAAATTTTGTATTTTCAAATTCACAAAAGGCCAACCAAAATTTTTTTTACTTCAGAAAACACTGAGAAATTTGGTCACCTTACATCCTGTCCTATGAGTTTTGACTCCTGGCCTGCGACCTCGGGGCACTGCGCCTCAGACACAATTATTTTATGATGCTCATTCAGACTCAGCTCTAGTAGCAAGTTTCTACAATTCACCCGTGTACTTCAAAAATGAATCCCTCCTTGATTTTTTTCACTTCAAAAGGTGAGAGAAAGGGGGGGAAATGTAATTTTATACGGCTCTATTTGGAAAGGGTTTTGTGTACCTTTATAATTCTTTTGAAGCAATATTTTAAAAAATAACTGCCAGCCAAAGTGGCAATGCAGAAAAGTGCCATCTTGTTCAGGATTTGTACACGCCAGTTTTTAACACAGTGTTTTCACTAAGTACTACATACGTTAATTTATATTTATATATTGTCAATATTGTTGTAACCAAGCTTCTCCTTTTTAAACACTTCAGGAAGAAGGCCTTGTATTTTTAGGTGATTTTCATAAACAGAATAATTCTTTTCCTTTCACTAGTACCTTGCACTCGATACATGTAGCAATACTTAATATATTCTCTTCACAAGTATTTGTTAAGTGATTAGTTAATGGCTGATAAATGTTTTGTACAAAATAGATTCTGTACAGGAAAAAAATCTTTTAGATAAACATTATTTATTTTTACTGTTTTGTAAGTTAGACACTATATGAAGCTCCTTTTTTGCCAGAATTACTGGAAGTGCCTCTTGGTAAAATGTATTATACAGTAAATATGTATTCAAAATTATTAGAAATACTTGTCACAAAATGAACAATGTGGATGTTGCAATGTGAAGACAAATGTACAACATAAATATAATTCTGTGGTATCCTCTTTGCTGTGTTTCTTTTTCCTTTATTGAACAGATTTGCTTTCGGTGCCCAGCTTTCAGTTTAAGCACCAGACTGCAAGTGACCTGTAGCTTCTTCAAAGTCTGACTGAAATCCAGTAAAGCTGGTATATACTGAATTACCATTTTATCTGCCAGCCCTGCTTGGTATGTGTTAGTGACCCATGCTCACATTTATTGCTATCCTATTATCTGCAACTTTTACCAGCAGAATTCTGCACTTTATTTCAGATCACTAATAAATCCCGTGTTAAATGCTGTGTGACTCAACCAATCTGTGGAAGGCCTCGTTATAAATATCCTTCTTTAATGATGACCAATATTTCAACATTCGTCATCTGTGTACTTTTCAATCCAATTAATATGGACCATACTGATTGAATGTGGTCTCTATTACATGGCACCATTCCGCCATAGTAATGCAGAGTGACTAATGCTTCCAGAGAAAATGAAATGTGTTACCTTAACAGTGTTTTCCTTATTAATCACAGAAGTAATCTGTTAAAGTGGGACATCAGTAAGTGAAATCGATTTTCTTGCAATTATATTGGTAAGTGTACTGTCATTCTTCAGCAAAAGATTTTGCTAGTCCATTATGCGGGCTAGGATTGACATCTAGCTACTTTCTTTGCTCACTGTTTATAATTCTTAAAAAGTATCTTACAGCTGTCTAAAATCTTCCCCATTTTTGAAGTTTTATTACCTACTTTCATCAAAGATCTGGAGAGCTCTTCAGCCAACTCATTTGAAATGGCTGCATACAAATTATCTGGATCAACTGTGTATTCAAAGCCTCTTTTCCTATAGCTTAAACATTAACAGATTTCAAAACATGGAAAAGCATCGGCCACATATCTAGCTGTCAGTTTTGAAGTCCCACTAGTTTAGTTGTCCTCTGACTTAAATTCTGAATGGCAAAATGTAAGGAAATTTGCACCAGGCAGTGATTAGGAAGGTATTAGTTGGGATCATTGCCAGTATGAAAGTAAAATATGGTTATACCTGTTCCAAGGGAACTGCTCATAAGCCTGCAGCTGGTCTGTCCCGAACACTTAATAACTCCCTAGCATGGAATTATTTGATCCAGAGATTCACAGCTGCCCACAGAAAAGCATACAACTGGAGTAACGAAGAAAACCTCTTTTCCTTCAGTACTCCTCATCACAAAGAGTAGGGGCGACCAAGGTAAAGAATGCACTTCCCTTTGAAAATCACCGAACTCTCTCTGGAGCTCTTCAAACAGCAAGAGGTTCCCATGGGAAGAGATGAGCAATAAAACGCAGAGCAGAAGTAGTCAATCTGCTAATGAGACCACACATAAGCATGCCTCTCCTGGCATTCTGGTAAAACATAAAGGAGGCCGTGACGCACAGTCAATAGCAGCTCAATTAAATGTTGCATTTTCCAGGTGTTCAAATTACTCTCAATTGCCCAGGCAAATCCACTTGCCTAAAACCACTTAAAATGTTTCACTAAAAAAAAAAAAAAATCTCAGAGAACGCTTGGCACTCTGTTTAGCAATGCTTTCTTTAATGTTTCTTCAATTACCTCACCAAAATCCTGTGGAAATCGACATTATCCCTCATGCCACCATGGACTCCCTGGATATCATCGGTGATTCACGTAGGGGTAGAACAGGAAATGACTTTGACAGTTAGATGCAGAACTTCTAGGTGCTACCCTGACTGATGGGGTCTGTATCTCTAGGATAGCCATCTCACACAATCTGAGGGAGATTTTTAACCACTCTGCACTGGGATCCCAAAAACCTGGCGTGCTGTGAAGGAAACTGTCAAAGCCAGCTACTCTGTTGAACAGCTTCACAGCCAAAGGGTGATACTAACATTGCCTTAATTTGTGAGCCACGGGAGAAAATGTGCAAGTTTAAAGTTTTACCGAAGGTTTTGATGGCTTGCGTCACACCCAATCCAGACTGCTAGTTGTAATCACTAAATAACCTGGGATAGACACCGTTGTGATGGTTTGGAAGTCTGATACAGATAAAAGGTTGCTGCAACATCTGCTTGCCTGCAGCCAGGAAATACAAAGCAGAAGGTTCCTGTTTGATCTGCGTGATGGCTTCACTTACAGTGACTTTTGTTGTTGTTGCTGGTAAATTACTTCCCCTCACAATCCTTTGCACATGTCAATTGTTTATTACTGTGCTTGCCAAAGGCATAATATTCTACAAATTCAACACCTTCTGTGTAATAAACTCTACTGTTAAATTCTTTATACCTTCTCTTTCCACATTTCTAGCCAAAATCTTTGGGTTTAAACGTAGTTCAAAGAACTTATCTGGATCACAGAGAGTGCTATGGCATTTTATTAAGATTAATGGTATTAATCCCTAGTGGCTGGACAAATTCCAGTTTCTTTTATTACATTCTTCTAAATTAAAATTCTCCCCAAATCTCCAACGGGTACAAATGCTTCCTGCCCTGAAGAGATGTGTCATGTCACTGGATCTCTCGTTCATCCTTCTTGTTATACCCCCTGGGAGCTGGGTTTCACAGGACCCATTGGGATCTTTGCAAAGTGTGGTGCTATATAAGTATACATATTACTTCTCTTCTTTTGAAAATTCTAGTCAAAATCTGTCTGGGTCTGTAATTTTGGTGGTGTGGTTTTTGGTTTTGGGGTTTTTTTTTGTTTTTTTTTTTTTTTTTTTACTCGTCATTCAGAAAGGAAAACCTCCTTGCTCTTTTACCTGATCTAACCTTCTGCAGGTGCTTTCAAGGTGATCTACAGCCATTATGCACACTCCTATTCATTACCGCAGGCACCCAGCATGGGGAACATACATAGAAAAGGTGGTATTGTTCTATGGTCGGGTGCAGTAAACGCTAAATTTACTGCAACTGCTATTTTTGAAAATTATTCTTCCTGAAGTCTCATGAAAGGGGCTGAAAATCTGAATGTCATGAATAATTTGATGAGCACTTCAGGGTAATGAGACTTCTCAGAAGGACCTGTGGATATCCTAATAACAAGTTAGCTGGGCCCAAAAACTAATTAGACGAGTTTTCTATTGCTTTTGCTGTTCTTTGAGAAGAAAATTGTTCTTTGAGGCTAGACCTGAAAGTCCTTAGTTGGGCAAAGAAGTACTATCTTCAAGCCTGAAATTTTCCCCAAGTGCTTCCCACAGCCAAAGCATATTGTTTGTCTCTGGTTCTTTGATGTGGAATGGATATGCGAGGTTTGTTCTGACAGTGGGTTTCCTGCTCGTTTATGTTCTTAACAAGCATGTTCTTAGGACTGGCAACAAAAAGAAGAGGAAAATTAATGTCAAGAAATAATGTATCCGTAGCAATAGAGGAGTACAGCTAAAGCAATTAAAATTATATAAGCAGTGAAACTGGATTGCTTTATTAGTTAACTGTAAACAGCTTCGCTGTATCTGCTTGTTATTGACTCCAAACTACATCTTTACCTAGGAATCACACCAAGCAGAAATATGATTTTTTTATAAATTATAAATTTAAATTGTACTACAATTTAAATATTCAGAGACTTTTTTTTGAAAGAAAGAGCTGCTTCCAAGCCGTCATGCTTTCTAAGTTGCTTTTATTCCGGCAGCTGCATTTCCAGACTCAACAGTGGCATGATGCCTTGAACTTCCTGCTCTCCAGACAAGGGTTCAAGAGATCTGGATCTGTTGGAGTTTCTCCTGAGCTCTGCACAGACTTCCTGCATGACCTTCAGCAAACATGAACGGTTTCAATGTCTCTCCTTCAAATGCAAATATTGCTTGCTATTTAGCCAGCTCTCTCGGTCTTGTCTGCTGCATCTTAGCTCCTGTACTATGCCCTCCAGGGGTTTAGCAGACCATTGTAGTAGGAGGACTCTGGGCCACAAGCAATTGCTGCCATGACCAGCTCTCCTTCTCTCTGAGTCGTACCAGGCACAGCAGAGCGGCTCAGGGTTGGAGCATTTGGCCAAGCAACAATCTGAATAGTTGAGCGCTCATTCTACTGAGAGTTTCTACGTAGCTTTGCTTTGCAATGCAGTATTAAGGCTTGGGAATGTGTTCTCTGTCAGACCATAGGAATTATGTAAATTCAAATTTTAAGATCATATGGTATATCAAAATCCCATTTATATGTTTTTTGTTTTCTTTTTTTAAAAGGTCAGTATTTTCCTTCTATCAGATAAAAACAAAAGTTTATTTGCAGCTGTTATGTGTGTACTCAGATTTGAGCGTAAAGTTTATCTTTATAAGCAAGGCCTTACGATTTAAATAAGTTTGTTGGAATATGTTTTAAAAAAATGTCTTTAACAAAGGAAAAAATTTCATGCTTCTGAACACTGTGGGGGGGGGGTTGTGGCTTCACAAGGTTAGCGTTTGCTCATGAAATGTGCTTGAAGAAGCAGCCGGTTCCCTGGAGCTACACCTCAGAGATCTGTTGTCGTTGGATAGTTTAAAGACTGACCCACAAACCTGCTATGTTGTTAGTCTATTGATAGGTCTATGAATCAAGATTACTCTTGTCACAGCTATTCACTGTGGCTAGACTAGGCTTTGTAAATGTAATTAATTTAACCCTGTGCTTTAGAAATGAAGGTGGTCTGGCTTCTAATTTCCTGTAACTAATACAAAGTAGGAATGCAAAGAAAATAGAAACAGACCTCAAGGAACAAGCTTTAGTCTGGTTCTTTGTCCTGTAGCTGCTTTAAAGACTTTGTTTCAATTATAGAATAAGTATGTATAAGTAAGCACTTGCTTTTAGTACTATGGGAAATCCTTTTCTTGTCTGATTGATTGTCTAGCAAGCTTCCAATGAGTTTTGTGTCATTGTGCTTGGGAAGTGCTCTGCTGTGGGAGGCACTGAAAAGTGACACACAAGAGGCGTCATGTCCTGTATTGGAACTGGTAGTGATTCGTTTCCCCTGTCTCAGTTCTTGTTAGTAAATTGTAGTAGGTGATGTACTGCATCGCTTTTCCATGTGATATCGATGACCTGGGACACTAATAAATCCTTACTTGGATGAGACTTTCTTCTCTGCCAGATGAACTCACTGTGTTTTAGTGAGGATCTTGTATTCATTTACTCTGAGCATCTGGAAAAGTGTTGTAGAGGACATAAATACAACCGTTTCCGAGGAAATGCTATAATTAGCTCATAAAGGAACGGTGACGTTCTTCTGGAAGGTGTAAGAAAACTTTCCATAATGGAAAATACCTCCCCCAGGGTGGTTTTGGTAAAGTTCCAGTTAAGATATTATCTACACCTATAAAGAAGTAAGAGAAGGCTCTATAAAGAAATTCCAGTAAAAGCCCAATTGTGATAGAAAGTTGATGCTGAGATTTTACAATGAGCCAAAAATCCAGGAAAGATGAGAAGATTGCACTAAATCTTGTGGGCCTCATTCTTCAAAGCATTGCTTCATCTTAAACTCCATAAATGCATTCTTTAGGTATTTTTCTGTAAGGGTAGAGGACCATGCCCTGGTGTTCATCGGTATGATTTGTAGCATAATGGGGTCTTGGAGGAGTATCTGAAAGGGATTTATATAAAGAATTTATGATTCTGAACATGACCCTCACATATTTGAAGGGACAGTGTGGTGAAGGCTACCACTGCAGAATAACTGGAGTCTGTGTCAGAAATCATTGAAGGTCAGCAACGAAGATTAAAGGTCAGGCAAAACTAGTACAGATCCCGTATTGAGTAAACTCAGTTTTCCTAATAATTGAAGGAAACAGACTGGAAGCTGTTCTCCGAAAAGGAGGTTGAAAGAACTCATAATCACTAATTCTCCTAATCACTAATTCATGTGGACTGTTAGGCACCCTGATATCTCTTAGAAAAGGGGAAAAGAGATTTCCAAGTTTCCAAACCTGCCAAGTAAGGATATAAGACACATTAAAGTACAAAATATGAATTATGTGCAGTGTAATAAAATTCCAGCTGCATTAAGAACCCAAAATGGAGATATAATGAAGGAACAGATAATAATTTGTATTAAATCTGGGAAAGTAGAAGCCTGCACCTTTTGGAGTGTCAGTGAGGTTTTAGCTGCCATGGGAACATACCCTACTGCAGAGGGTGGAAGACAGCAAGAAGGGGAAAGGAAGAATTATTTACAGTTTTAATACCTTCTCTGTTTGTATAATTAAACACAGGTTAGCAGAAGACACAAGGATTTATAGCCTCTCTCAGCTCAAGCAACTACACTGGGAACTAGTCATGTTCTTCACCTTTACACAAACTTGCAAACAAATGCTGTTTCAGTAGCCGTGACCTTGTGACAGGAAAAACACAGGGTGGGAATGAAGTTTGCAAAATTTTCCTTGCATTGTGGCAAAGGATTTGACTGAGTCTCCCGGGCAATTCTGTCCTCTCTTTGATGGGTCTTTTCATTCTGGTTTTACATCATGTTGATGGGGACTTTGCCCTGAGGCTTTTGGGGAGCAGGGCGTACTGGGCATATCGGGAAGGACCAGGGTCTGGATGGGAAAGCTTTGTGAATGCCCTGTTCACCCTACATCCTGTCTTCTCCCACACAGCCTCCCTTTTTTTTTTTTTTTCTTGTCCGTTCCCCCTTGAAGTCTTTCATTTCCTGGGAATGAGCAATTAAGAAGATCAGGATTTTTTTTTTTTTTTCCTTCTCCACAAAGCTTTGTCACGTGCCCCATCAAACTTACAGCAACTTACAAAGAAAAATACCCCCGGGAGGATTTAGATGCTCTTCAGGATTTCCAGCTAAGGCACCCAGCATCTTTGCTTTGCCTGTGTGCCCAGTGTCCTGGAGTTGATAGGAGGGGAGAAAGGAAGAAAAAAGTGAGGAGGTGGGGGAGGAGGATGGGGGGGGAGACAAATACCAAGTGCTCAGGCAAAACAAGAGACAAAACAAGTTCCCCCACCCTTATGCTATTTCCTTTCTCTACCTCCAGTATAAGATGTACCATCCCTAGACAGGGTAATTTCTAAGAGGTGGTTTTCCCCTCCAATTTTTCCTGCTTTTAAGCTGGGACCAGTGCCCGTGCAAGTATGTATGGGTATGCATAAGTGATAGAGGGAGCTTACCTACAAAAACTGGTAGGCACCATCTCTGGGGATTTCTGCTGTCAGGTAAGATTTGGCTTTTCTTCTTCTCTTTGTTGAGTCATCTTTCAGAGAGGATGGCCTTTAGCTGGGTTCATGGGTAAACAGTCTCTGTACCGGTCTCCTGTGTCCACCTATTCTAGCAAGTGCAGCTCCTACACCTGCGGGCTGACACACAGTAAAGGCATGTCTAAGGAGGCTTACTGCAAAGCGGAGGAGTTTCCAGTGGGGGGAAGGACTTTTTTTCGTTGCCTGGAGTTTGAATGAGTGGAGGGGCTCTTTGGGAACTGCCTGGCGGTGTCTCAGCCTGCCGCATGCATGCTCAGGGACGGGCTCGTCCTTGGACCTGACCGTCGGGCACAGCCCCACGTGTCAGCCCTTGGGAGGGTGAGCGCCACTGCCACCCGAGCTGTGTCACAGGTGAGTTATCGGGCGTGCTTTTGGTGGGACGGAAAGCAGAGCCACCAGAGAGGGTTCCCGCACCCCGGCCACCTGGAGCCAGGAATGCAAGGAGGGGTCGGAGCCCCAGCTGTGAGCCCCGGTGACAGGCAGGGAGAAGGTGTGAGTGTGGCCAGCAGCTGTCCTTTGGGCAGAGAGTCACCTGTCTGGATTTACTCAGTCATCGTAGGTGTGATGAAGTTCGTAAGGATCCCTTCACTTCAGGGCACGCGCTTCAGTGTTTTTCCTTCCTACTAGAATGACTGGTGATCAAATTCTGCCTACTATTTATTTCAGTACTCCCACAAAAGGCAATTTTATGGTGGAACTTGCTTGATTTGATTTGATTCTTCCTAAGTGTGGTGGTAAAACGCCATGTTCTTCCCTCCTTTAGCTTCACAGAGACTAAAATGTCTCTGGTTTGATGGCTCCTGCTTTAGTCCTGTCCAAAACAACCTCTGTTCTGTGCATCTATTTTGGGGATGATAATACAGAATACATTAACAGAATTAGACTCTGTTTTCACTTATATACCCACTCTTCCTTGACTATCATGGAGTAAAGCAGCTTTTTTAGAACAGAAAACTGCCTTATACAGTGCTTTCTTCAATGGCTTGATTTCTTAATCTCTGGTAAAAGCTACAGAAGGGATTTAGAAGAATTAATCCATGGAAACTCCATTGATTAAATGTCTTCAGAGATCCCTGCAGAGTTCAGAGTCCTCTGCAAGGTTCAGAAGATGCTACCTGTAATTAGGAAACACTGCTTAGATGGTGTTTGGTTGAAGGAAGAGAAAATGCATTGTCTATGTATACACATTTAACTGTTTATGCTTTGGTACACTTGATTTTGTTCTCCCGATATGGTTATTTGCTTACATAAGAGCTGAATATCTTTACTGCCAGAAAACCTACATTTTGGAAGATTGTGTGCAGGTTTAATAATCATAACTGATAACACCAGTGACTGTTTTTAGCATTGCAAGTACTATGTGGTAAAGATACATACTTAAAACAACAACCAAATCTAAATCTCAATCTTGTGCCAAGGTAATTGTAGCTCAGGTCTTACTTTTAAACCGTTAGTGAACAGAGAGAATGCACTTTACCCATATAATAATACCCTTTCAATTAGGAGTTAGTCTTCCAATAGATCTAGCTTTAAGAATTTTGTGTGTCTGTGTGTGCATATGCATCCAAGCATAGACACTTCTACAGTCATACATGTGTTAGATCACATAAAGAATGCATGATTATATACATCTCAACTATGTGCATGCACATGTACATGTATATACAGGGAGAGATGCATGGAGGCTGCTAGATGCAGAAGGCTTGAATTTAGCACTGTAACCATGAGAGGGTTGAATATGGCCCAGAGTGTTTCAGTGGTGATGAGATGACTGCATTTCATTTATGTTGTCTTTTTAAAGCACAAGATAGAAAATTGAGAACAAAACTGACCTTTCTTAAACACGTGGATTGCCGCAGACTGATTCTTTGTTGTTGTCAGCTAAACTGGTCCAGTAACCTGACCTCAGTGAAATGTGTTACTACTTAGGATTACGTTTTGCTGGCACTCCTGCCACGTCTGGGAAGGAAGAGATGACGCAGGCTATCTGTCCTCATGTTTCATGGCACTGGAGAAATACGGTATCCAAGACATGGCAAAAACCCAAGGCTGTCACTATACCCAAGTCAGTAACCATTCTTACCAGCCAGGTGTCTGTTTCGATAAAACCAGAGCTATCTCTGACCCTCCGGTGCAGTTGGCAGTGTATTACAAATACTCCCAGTATAATACCAATAGCACCAAAAAGTATTTCAGTGGCATAGGGCAAGTTTGTGATTAGAGAGAAACACTCATATTTATGCTGGTTGCACAAAAGAGGAAAGATGAAAACTAATATTGCGGTGGGCTGTGGTACCACTGGGCACACTGCTCTGCTCTCCGTCTTGTGTTACCAGTTTCCCTCAGAGGCATTGTCATGGCAATCGAACCGATGCTCTGCGATACACGGTTGCAGGTTGCTCCGGGCCAGAAAACTACTGACTTCCTTAAAGTCGGGCCATAGGAACAATTGGGGGTATATTAAAGCCTGTAAAACTTGTATGGCTGTCAGTCCTTCCTAGCACACTTCCATTTGACACCCAGATTCAGATAATAAATGGTAATAATTTTTATACTGTAATAAGTTTTTATACTGCTGAGTATAAGTTTTGTTTAAGTACCGCTGTCCATTTGAGAATTGTACCAACTCAGTGCGGCATGAACCTGTATGCTGCTGTCAAGCATCGGTGTGTCATATTCCACCCCCACACCTCCACAGCATTTTTTTTTTTTTTTGGTCATCGCTGCACATGGGATGCAGTGGAGGAGACTATTTAGGCCCCTCACTCCTCTGCTGGACCTTCTCTAGTTGGATGTTGCTTTGCTCGGAGATAAGGACAATTCACTTAGCTGTGTTTCAGAGGTTTTCCTTTTTCAAGTTTTTTTTTTTCATTCTGAGATTGCTGTAGTAGTAATACGCAGAGCATTTCAAACCTTAAGCTAAAGGCTATTTGATGTGCTTACATGGCAGCATACCTTATGTGAGTGTCATGCCCATGCTCACGAGTTTGAATGAATTTATCCTCACGTGAGTGCATGCTGTCATTCCCCATTGTACAAGTTCAGAAGTGGGGCATAGAGAGATGATGTGACTTTTCCCAAGATCACAAGAAAGTCAGAAAGCAGAGCAGGAATAGGTTATAAGTTTTCTGCAGCAAGCACAAACCATTCTTATTTTGTTATTGTCGTTTTAAAAAAATCTGTATAGTCATTCGTGCTGACAAGGAAATAATACATTAGAGTCCCTGTCAGGGAAGTGTCAAATGCAAATATTTCTCTTATATGTAGTCAGTAGCTCTTATTTCATCTGATGTGATGGAGAGATCTCCGTGAAAATGTTGGTATCACAGCCAGTCTTTTTGCCTTGTCCATATATGAACAGAGCCTAGGCAAGAATTTGCATGAGCAAATCTTAGCATCTAGGTAGATATACTTTTTTTATTTTCACTTACATTTCTGGAAACACAAGTACCTGCTGCACAGACCCTTGGGAAGCCATGAAAACACGTTATGTACATGTATATATATGTATACATAAAACCATATATATTTTTTACTTATGTAAGATCTGTGTCTTTAGACCAACATAAAAAAGTAGAAACTTCTCCTATTCGTGTTTTCAGCCAGCAGTTCTCTAAAACAGTGCTGCTTAAAAGTGAACACAGAAGCTGATTTCATAAATATTTTCAGATCTGATTTAGGGATTGAAATTAAGAACAAAGTACTGCAGTATGTAAGCAGAGATTTAAGAATTACTGATATCTTTTGTTCTCAAAGTGCAGTATTTAGGTTTTCTTTACTTCTTTGTATTTACCTGCAAAGAAGCGAATTCACATTTTTCCTGTAACAACTGACAACTGAGCCCTAAGGCTCTATCTAAAATGGTAAAGGGAACTAAACCTCTTTATTCTTGTGTAACTCATTAGCTAATAGCAGACGATTAGAGCTAATGTTTCAATCTAAAACAATTCAAGTCCCTCATTAATGAGGCTAGATTTCCTTTGATCTAATTACTTAATGTCCCAGATATATGGGAAATTCAGAGATCAGCTCTGAGAAATCTCTGCAGACATGGTCACATCTAGAAACGTGAACTTACATACAGGCTCCAGAAACGTTGTTTAAAATGTTAACAAGCCTCATTTAGTCTGCCGGTAATGCTTGGTCAAATGTTCAATGAAATCACATTGATAACAGCCAGAGAATGAAGATGATGACTGTTTGCTGAGTATGATTTAATCTTCATTATTATAGGCAAGTGGATTGCAAATTTCCATAATTAAACATCCAGTGCACTGGTCAGATTCTGTTGTAAAGTTTGATAATTGCTGTTGTAGGGAAAACAGTACAGCGGGGTGTTGCTGTCACATGACGAGCTTTTGAGGCTGAGCTAATAGGATGCCCTTTTAAAATGTTCTCCATGTTTTCTGGTTTAGAGGCAGGGGATATCATCATGGAGATTTCATCAAAAGAAAATACTCAGTTTTTCTCAAATGTAATCCTGCCTGTTGACCGATCTTCATTCAAATCTGAATCTTCTGCGTCCAAGGAAAAACAGTCGTGTTGTGGAGGTATAAAGGTAGAGTAAGAGTTTTTGAATATTCCAGTAGGGACTTAGAAAACCTCTTTTTTTGGTGGACTATCCCTTTTTCAGTTCTGATTATGTATTGCTGAGTCAGTATGAAATTATTAAAGATATTTCTAAATCACGAAAAAACATCTGCTTCAGATGTGTATTTGCCTAATGTTTGGCAATGTTCAAATATAACATGGTGGTTGAGGCTTGTGTTTTATGAGATCTTCAGGGGTCATCCTGAAAGGTGACTATATCCTCCTTATCGCACCACCCTATTTTCCTGAAATTAAGAACAGTATCGGCAGACAGATGCCACAGGCAGCTGTTAGTACAGATTGCTTTTTTAAGATTGTAGCCATGACAGTCTTCTGGGCTCTGAAAAACAATATTTGTATTATGGTCCGTATGTTTGAGTGCTATATTATTAAAGTATTATTGTAATATTCCTGATTTGAGAGAACTCTACATGAGGTAACTTTGAAACAAAACTGCAGAAGTATCACTGCTGTATCTGCATTTATCTCAGCCGTGAGAAGTACTTCCTTGAGGCAATGGAAGGTGCCTGCTTTAAGCCTCGTAATGTAGCTGTACCGACCTGACGGTAGGACCGCTGTACCTTGGAGGAGCGTTCCTCCGTGTATGGGACGCTGGGGTATAGGAGGCAGCACAATGCTTTGCCTACTGTCTCTACCTGCTTTCCAAAGCCAGGCTGTAAAATGCTGATGCTCTCTTGGGCGAAGTCTCAATAAATCACCATACAATGGTGAAATGAGATTATTTGAGTTATATGGCAAATGAATCTTTGGCCTTGTCCAGTTCTTTTCATCTTGCACAGTTTTTATTTCTGTTGGTTTTTTTCTCACACACACACACACACATCTACTTTCAGGTACTAATCCAGCTCCCAATACAGTCGACTTCAGCAATGGTTGACCTGAAGTCTATAAATTATGCAAAGCAGTTAAGATATCGCAGGATTAATTGAGTCTGGTGACTGCTATAAAAATATTTTGATTCCTGAATATTCTCCTTGATTTGGTCTGATCCTGTAAAGGCCCACAAATGGGGTCCTGTTTTGAAATAGAAGATGAGTTGTATTAATTAAATTTGTATCATAATAGTAATTCTATCATTGTTCCTCCATTTGCTGCAACAATAATCCGATTCCCTCATTGAATAAACCTTCAGTCACAGATTAGCCAGTCAGGAATCAGCTTACTAGCTCCAAAAATAGAAAAGCAATAATATTTCAGCTCAGTTTCTTTCTGTTCAAAAAACTTGTGTCTTCTGGGAACCCAAACCAATATGATTAACCTATTCCAGTAGGGACTTAGAAAAACCTCTTTTTTTGGTCAACTAACCTTTTTTCAGTTCTGATTATGTCTTGATGAGTCAGTATGAAATTATTAAAGATATTTCTAAGTAGGTCCCAGAAAATTCTGCTTCAGATCTGTATTTGCCTAACATGTTACCAAAACAATATGCAGATTCAACAAGTTGTTTTTTACCAATTATCAGCCTTCCCATGTGTTAAAATTGCCTTTATTAATCAGAAAGATGTGGTGAAATATTTACTTACAGTCACTGACAAACCACAGAAGAATGTGAAATCACGTGCACCTTTCTGTCCCAGCTCTAAATCGGGAGTGTTTTTCCACCACTGCACACGGTCTCCATCTCCATCCTGGGACAGCTGCAAACCCAGTGGAAAAACTTGTGTCAAAGAGAGGCAGAGAGGTTTGAAGTTCTAGTTTGATCAATACGATTTTCCTGTGAAAAAATGTATTTGCTTTCACATTGCTATTTAAAATCCAAGGGCATAAACACACAGAAAATGTAAAATACTATGGCAATATTTTTACTAGAGAGCTCTTTGAGAGCCCTCACTGTGGGAAATAAGAACCAGATACTGTTTGTTTACCCAGAAGTGTTTCTGAAGGAGTAATAATCAGCACTGGATAAAGTGTGTTGAATGTGACACAGAGATATATTTGAACCTTAGCAGAAGAATTTGTGTTCAACAGTGATGCCAGTGTTATTACCAATGTGCCTTGTCAAATGAGATGTTGTAAGGAGTATTGCACTGGAGGTGAGTACTTAGCTTCAGAGCACCTGCTTATTGGAAGCATGATTGCTCAGAGAGCAGGCCTAAAGAGTAGGACAAGGGTCTAGACCTCTCTTTACACAAAACATTATTGTGTTTTTTAATTTCTGGTTTAGAGTTGGCGGGGGGGGGATTAACACCTTTTACAAAGAGCATCCCTATATATTCAGTCAGCACACCCTGTATCTGAAGGTAGAAAGCAATGTTGCGGTTTCCACGACCAATTGCACAGTGTGTGAGTATCCCTGGAGCTTGTAAACTCAGTAAGGCTTCATTCAGTGAAGGCAAATTTAGGCAAAAGCTCTGCAGGAGTGAAACAGTTGGTGCTAAGGACCCTGCACTCCCACTGTATGCATTTCAGGGTGGGCAGTTACTTCAGACCAGGTCTAGTCTTGTCCCAGAGACTGAAGAGCTATTGGTTGTTGAGGTGAATGTAATGTCCTTCTGGAGCACATTTTCCAGTTTTATTTTGTATAAAAGGGATTCGGTCTGCACATTTGCAGTATGTACCAAAGCGCAGTGAAGGGGGTGGGAGTTTCATTTCCAAAGCCCGCTCCCAATTCAGACTAACACACTAAAACAGATATAGTGATAACTAAGAGAAAATAACTGCCTCTGCAAAACAAAAGGATGAGAGAAGGTTGTTCCCCAGCAAAATGCAGTGTACACTCAAAAGAAAATGTATGTATTAGAGCTTGCAAGAGATCTGGTGGGGACAGGACAAGCCTAGAAGAGAATTGCCTGGCAGGTCACTGTTTGACTCATGGAGCCAAGTAACAGGAGGCAGAGACTTCTCCCTCCTGGCCACCCTGGGCTTCAGTGGGAACAGCTTACCAGAAGAGGACTCTAAAATCCGGCCGATTGCAAAAGCCTATGTTAAAAAATGCCCAAATAACTCACCTCCCCACCAAGCCACACTTAACACTTACCCTTATTGTTATTGCATAAGATACCCCCTCCTTACAGAGATCAGGAGGGTGACACATATCTCTGTCCTTCAAAGCATCAGTAGCTTTGGCATCTACCTGAAATTAGCAGTGGTTGATAGCAAGTTCATTTTATATCATTATTGCTCATAAGAAATGGACAAATCAGCAATCTAACATTTCATAAAAAGTAGGAGAAATATTGACGTGGTTATCTGGGAAAAGAAGAGGTGGGAATGTGAAAACTGTTTAAAAATAATACCTAAAGTAAAGCCTTCTCTACTGCCTGATTTTAATCACTGTCAATTTCTTTCACAGATATTTCTTGGTGCATTGTCTTTCGTTTATTTCGCTAAAGCACTGTCAGGAAGTTATCTAAAAAGTACTATCACACAAATAGAAAGAAGATTTGATATCCCCTCCTCTTTGGTTGGCGTTATTGATGGCAGTTTTGAAATTGGTATGTGCTGTAGAAACCCATTTTTGTTTTCAGAAAAAAACAGTGATGCATTTTGTTGTGGAAAATGATTGTATGAATCTCCTTGAACCATTAAAACTGAGCAAGATTCACCTAGTAAAAATCAGCATGACTGTCAGTATGATTACATTGGGTAGGATAGGGTTGCTAATACAAGCAATTCAACATAGTCCTGAATATTTTGTAATATGATGAACTTAGTGTCTGGCTAATTAATATTAATAGAAATTTTGACTGTTGAATGAGAATTTACCTGCACACATTTCTGCTTTCTCTCTCCTTTTGCCAGCAATCCACCTCCCCCACAAGTGTTTCATGATTTATTAAGCAGCAAGAGTACAAACCTCTAACTGTAATCTAGGTTCATTGTCCAGTCAATCCCCTTCCCTCTTGCACTAAGGTTTCTAGCGTGACATTGTCTCTTACGATTTCAGATTACTGAATTTATCTCGTGGGTGTTCAGTGGACTGTGGTATTCATGGGACTGAAATCTTAGCCTAAGTGGATAAAGTTCTGTTTGATTCCCTGCTTTCCTGGTTATTTGTTCTCTTCAGCTGGCACAGTCCTTCTCCTCTTTTCCAGCTGCTTATCCAAAAGTTTATGGTTTTCTTATCACAGAAGGCATTGGGCTCGTGTAAGAATGCCTGGAAAGGGGGAGAAACACCGACCCCATGCGATCAGCCCTCTCCCCCTGAAATCGCTGCCTATACCACAAATTAGGAATCATTATTTTTAGGGGATCTCTTATCAACAAGCCATAAAACTGTTTTCCTTTTGTACTCTCAAAGGGAACCTCCTAATCATAATTCTTGTAAGCTACTTTGGAGCGAAGCTTCACAGGCCAAGAATAATTGGAGCAGGCTGCTTAATTATGTCAGCTGGAACATTCCTAATTGCAATGCCCCAGTTCTTCATGGGACGGTAAGTGCAAAGTGATCAGTATTTTCCAACTGGGCTATGCACACTGAATATTAGCTCGCTAAAATATTTAGGCATTGATTGTGAAGATGTCAATAGAAATAGGCATATGTGGATGTGGTTACTCAATTTAATATTTTCTCATGAAAAGACTTATTACTGTAGAGCAAATAAGTTAACTTATATGCTATTCTCGGTTGTAATCAACTTATCGTTTTATTAGTCTGTGATCTTGATCGGCCACATTTTGTCACGGTTTAAGAATTGTTGAAGCTTCAGTGATGAAGTGATGGCTAAACTCAGGAAGACAATCCGAGTATCAAACACAAGCCAAAGGATACACCCACTGTCTGATAATCTCTTAGTACAGATTCATGCATCATAGCAAAGTGCCCGTTAAACTGAAATGCATCACTGTGACACAAAGAGAACCAAAGGGACAATTTTCACATACTAGCGCAGTATAAACCGAGTTCCATTTATCCCCTGTAAACCATCATTGGCAACACTGGATGCAGATGAAATTTGCATTTAAGTGCTATGGGCCTATCTTCCATGGGAGTAACAGATCTGTTTCCTTTTTCTTATAAGTTGGGACAGTAAAAAACAACTTTGGTTTATAAACAGATATCGGTATGAAAGGTTCCCTTCCACCATCAATTCGACTGTTAGCATCTCTCCATGTCTGCAGGACAAAAGCCAAACTCCGCTCTCAGCCTTGGAAAAATCTCAAGCAAAAATAAATGCAGGTGAGAATGATCTCTGTTAAACATTGTGATAAGCACACTAAAATACATCAAAAGGCTCCCAAACACTCATGCAAAGGTTTATTAGAACACAAAAAATAATAAATGGGAATCAGACAAATCCTTCCCACTGAAAAGCCAGATCTACTGGCTGGGGCAAATTTATTAAAAATGAATATATAACTGCAACTGCCCACTGCCAAGAGTTTTTTCAGGCTGCAGGCTTTCATCCAGCCTTGCTGTCTCCTCCAGCAACTTTCCTCAGCTTTGTGGCTTGCAATAACACTGACCTCCCATAGGGACCTTGGAAAGGCATGGTCTTCCCTCTGCCAGGAAATGTGCCTTTAGATCCTCAGCCCACTGGAAATAGCTACTTGGGTCTCCCAGCCTGCAGACCACCCTTCTTGTTTCTCTCCCTGCCCACTGACCCCGTTTTGCACTCCATAAAGCTGTCTCCCCTCTGGGTGCATTGAGCTCCTCATGGGCAAGGAGCCTTCCTCCTTGATGCCCGGCCATGAATAAGGTGTGAATGAGCAAATCAAACCCTCTATATGTCACAGAACGTGTATGTTTGCATCCTCGTAGCTGTGGATTAGATGTGGCTGGTAGTGCTCACTATCATCAATGTTTCCCAAATCTTTCCATTAGGAGATCCGAGTTTTGGTTAGAAGGAAGTTAAAAGGTTTCTAAAATGGGATGTGACAACAAATTTATAAAACTGACCAACTTCTAAAATCTTTGACTGAAACAGTTCATGCTAAACACATGTCCACCTCAAGCTGATTGGGTTAAAATTGCCATCCCCACACCCCACAAATCATTTTTCACAGTTTTCGTACTGGTTTTCCCACATTAGAAGTATTTTAGAAGTCCTGTGCATTCAGTGTCAAACTGCTGTGAAAAACACATCATTGTTGTCTCTCTTGTGATGGACCCAGGATGTGAAAAAGAAGGAGGCTCTTCCATGTGGATCTATGTTTTACTGGGAAATCTTTTGCGTGGAATAGGTGAAACTCCTATCCAGCCTCTGGGAATTACATACATTGATGATTATGCCATTGAAGAGAATGCTGCCTTATACATCGGTAAAATAATTTTTTTTTTTTTTCCCCTAGTGGATTTTTCCCCAGAGGAAACTGAGTCATTCTGAATAATGGAATGAGTGTTATTGAACTAACTTGCCCTGATTGTTTTGTTTGCATAATTTCCAATATTAAAGTTTATTTAACAGTCATGTACATTCAAGGGACCAAGTTTCACTTTAATTATACCAGCACAGTTCCATTATCTTAATTTGAGGAAAGAATTTGACCTTAGGTTCCTGCTGTTACCCTAATCTTCCTAATACTTCTGGATGTGGACTGCTGAGCCTCTGTGCACATTCAGTTCTCTGGAAAGTGATAAAAAACCTGTACTCTTTTAAGCACTTAAAATAGAATTTTAGCAGGCACACAAAACATTCCCTCCAGATTCAGGTAGAATTACAAACAATAGTGCTGAGGCTTTAAAAAGTTGGTATCACTCTTTTCTTGTTGTGTTCATTATCTGAAGACCTCTGCACATTCACCTGAAATATTACCAAAAAATCCTTCCCCATCAGCATCTCGTCTTGACAAGTTTCCAGCCTGGAAAAAGGCGAAAACTCAGGTTCTCTCTGTAAAGGATTCAGTCTTACCAGATTTACAGATCAATTTTGAAAATTCAAAATATTCAGAAAGTTTGTCTGAGGGTGTATTGAAACATGTTAATATTGGCTACCAAAGGAAAGTGATTTTTCAGCCTATTTAGGGCCCACCACAACTTAAAGTTATCAGCTAACTTAAATAATTGACATTTGCTTCCCAGTCACTTTAATCTAGTCAGCTAAAGAGTTTCTAGCAATTATAGATTGGTGCGGATATTGAGTTTAGGCCATTAAGTTCCCTGACTTTTCCTCCTTTGGGCTGAATTTCATTCTTTAATTGGATGATAACAAAAAAGTGGAAGTGTTAATGTAGTGGGGGAAATTTTATTGTTGGCTTTTTTCTTCTTGAAAATGTTCTAACAACTTGTGTGACTAATGTGCCAGAGAGCAAAGGTTGGCTCAGTATTTTAAGACTGTATCACTTGTTACCCATCACATGTCATACTTTGCTGTTAGGTGCAGCAAGAACCAGCGCTCTTTTTAACTCGGAAGCATAACAGTCCCCTGTTTTCTATTGCAGGGTGCGTACAGACAGTTGCAATTATAGGGCCAATATTCGGCTTTCTTCTAGGATCCCTGTGTGCCAAACTTTATGTTGACGTTGGCTTTGTAGATCTGGGTAAGTCAGAAAACTCAGGTTTTAAAAATTCAGTCCGGCTCCAAAATGCCTATTTTAGGCCAAGAACTATCTAGTTATCTTCTCGGCATAAGGGGCTGGGCGGGAGGGAGGGGGTAGAGCAGGCACTTTATGAACTAAAAATTATGACAGCAATGCAATGCCCTATGCAGAAAAAGCTAGCAGGAAGGATGGGTATGGAGGAAGTAGGAGGCCTGACTCTTCCTCAGCCCCAGCAGATCTGTGGCTGGTGCACCCCCAGGAGATGCCCTGGTGAGGAGGCTCTGGGGGGACAGCAGGCACCAGGAGGAGGCAGGACTGAGGCTCAGGATCCTGCTGAGAGCTGCGTGCGTGCATTTTGTAGTACACTGTCATTGCCTAGAAAAACGGTCTTGCAACAGGTACCAGGGCTCCTGATTGCCTTCCTCCTGAGAAAACAATTTCCACCCCATTTTTCCCTGGCACTTTTGTGCAGAACAGCCTGACTGGGAGCAAGTGCATGGCCACCTGGGGTAGTCCAAGTCCTGGGCCTTGCAGCCTCTCTGGGGACGTGCGAGTGGCACGGCTGGGGACCCTGCAGTGTCAGACTGCTGCTGTGTCACAGGAATCAGCAAGTCCTTATTGCCTCCCCACAATTGCTCCTGTAACACCGATAGAGACACATAGCGGAGCTAAACCTGGCGAGGTGGGGGTGGCCTCCTCTGGAGAAAGTCCCTGCAAAAATCACCTTCCCTGTTATCAGCAAACATTCTCGAAAAGCGTTCATTTGTTTCTTCTTTTTTTGACTTTCGCCAGACAGTGTAACAATAACTCACAAGGACGTGCAGTGGGTGGGAGCCTGGTGGCTGGGTTACTTAATAGCAGGTGTGATTAGCGTTCTGGCCGGCATCCCCTTCTGGTTCCTGCCGAAGCACCTCCCGAAACCAGAGAGCAGAAAGGACTCCAGTACCTCTTCCGAGCAGTCAAAGTTCATCATTGAGGATAACAAGGACCAACACAAATCTTATCAGCAACAAGTTAAGATTGCTGAGATGGCAAAAGGCAAGTTACTAGAGTTTCTTTCCTGACCGTTGAGTCTTTCTCTCACTGGCTTTTATAATTTATACTTTCTGATGCCATGTTTTAATGGCCTCAGAATTAATTTTCCCCTCAGGTGTCACTCTCCACCTAACTAGTGCACACAAAAAGGTTCTTGTCATCGTTCCCTGGACCTGCCTTTGCATGTAGAATTTCTCCAGCTGAGATTTGTAAAATTACACTAACAGTCCAGCAAATATCATGAAACTCTGCAAAAATTTTCATTCACAGATATTGACTGTTGCAGAAGTGGGGGTCAAAAATATGACAATCTCAGTTTCTGCTAAACCTTTTTCTTTAAGGTCATTCACTAGAAAGACACATACAATATCTGATCAGAATAAGGATGGGCACAGACTAGATACAGTATTTTAGGGGCTATCTGGATTTAGACATGAACTGTTTTGCACAATTACATTTCCTTGGCCCTACTTTGCCAAAAGCATTTTCCCTTGGTACTTGAATCTGTAACTCAATATGTCTGTGCTTACTGTCAGCTGTGCTGAGCTCCCTCTGCCCCCAAATTAAGCCAAAAGATGCTGTGGCTGTTGAGGACACGAAGAAACGAAATCAGTCCTGTTTTATGATTGAAAGAAGATATCTAAAATAAGATGGCTCTTCTGGAATATTCATGCTTAGTATTTTGCTCCACTGTTCCCCCATCCAGAAATGGGGGAGCTCTTAGGAGCGTCATGGGACTTCATGGATTCCTTCTGAAATGTCCTGCAGTCCTTCTTTGGAAGGTGCAAATATGTTGCAAAGCATAATTCACAGCAGTTATTCCCTTTCTGACCTGGTTGTCACTTCTGCCGTTTTGTCTTGCAGACTTCTTGCCATCACTGAAGAACCTCTTTGGGAATCCAGTTTACATTCTGTATTTGTGTGCAAGTATCATTCAGTTCAATTCTTTAATTGGCATGGTGACATATAAGCCAAAGTATATTGAACAACAGTATGGGCAAACATCTTCAAAAACTAATTTTGTTATAGGTAATGCTATATCTGCTTCTTGATGGCTTAGAAATGGATATTTTAGGAGTGGCATATATATACATATAGGGAGAATTGCATTTTTTTAGGATATGTTTATTTCTTCTCCTTTCTTGTCTGGCTTTAAGTAGTAACTCATAGAAGGTAAGTTATTCCATTTCTGCTTTAGCACTAGTTAGCTCTGAGTTTATCTATGTAAGTGTTACTGCAAAAAAGATTTCACAATTTGATACTTTATTTCCCATTCTACTCGAAATTTGAAAAATAATGTATATACATCAAAAGAGAGTAACTGAAAAGAGAATTAATTTTAAAATACTTTACATAAATTTGTCATCAGACAGATCTGTTTCCTTGCTGGCTTCCCATTTATTTCAACGAAATGAAGATCAGCTCAGTAAGTGCTAAAGGACTGACCATAAAGTACCTGTGATATTGCCAGTGATTTCTTACTTTCTGAAGAGGCTGGTGTTAAATAAAAGGAAGTCAAAGTCATATCAGTGATCACATTAAAAACTTAACGTTATCTCAGTGTGATGCTGGTGAAGGAAAAATAGGTATTTCTGCCCTAATTTTACCTAAGGGCCTTTCTCTGTTGTGAAGTTAGTCTCCCAAGCCCTCCTGTACAGCACGAGAGATGCTGCTTCTGCCTTTGGGTATGGAGGTGGCCATTTTTGGAGATGTCTTCAGGATGGTGAACTTCACTGCCCAATTGCTGAACCCGCAGGCTTGGGTTCAGTTCCTGAGGTCCAGGGATTCAATAGCATTAGACAGCAAAGAGGTTTACATCCATCCAATACAGAGGGAACTGCAGTGTTTCAGAGCAGCATTAGTTGCACAGCAACGGAGGTATATATATGCAGAAAAGCTGTATTGATCCATTGTGCTATGTTAATTCCTTAAAGATAGAGGCTGGAATTTCCTGGCACAAAACTCCTAAAAGCAAGGAGAAATCTTCAGGCACAGCCGATGGCCAGAGAAAGTCCAGAAAACAATCCCTACATTCAGTACAGTACTTCTCATTGTATTTAAAGATTTTCTGGAGCTAAGCTTTCAGGTATGTGCAAACTGAGTGAGGATTAAGATCCATCTGATTTCACAAAGCACAGGGACTATATCCAACAGAGAATGTGCTATGGCTTGGTTAGGGAAGGATCCTGGCTGAGTGGCCATCCCTGCAGTAAGGTGTTTCACCTTCCTCCTTTACCACTCTCCCAATCCCCCCTTGCTAAGAAACTAAGAGTGGCTATTTCCCTTTCCCTACCTCTTTTCCTATTTATTATTTTTAAAAAACAATTTCTATCACAATCTCTCTGATAGATATCAGAATTGTCAGAGCAATTTGAAGCACTATAACAAAAAAAAAAAGAAAAACAACAAACCAGCTGGAGGTCATAAGAGGGTTTTTTTTCAGTAATCACAACCCAAGGAATGTACAAGAAAGTAAAATGGCGCCTGCTGTGTTTGTATGGTTTTCCTTAAATATACACACTCCCCCCGCCCTGCCCCCGATGCCAGTGTCAAGCAATAGGGTTATCTGTAAGGCTATGAGACAAAGGCATCAACAAAAGGGGTGCGTAGGAACGGGCAGGCAGAGTGAGGTTACTCTCTGGTGCATCACACAACTCCCAGTTTCAATCTCAACCTCCGCTTACAAGCAAATAGAACAGGAAAACCTGCAGCTTCAACATGTTTGGATGGGGCACCCACATGAGATTATACAATGACTCTTAATTTACATATGTTGCATTTTGAATGCTGCTTCTAAATCCCCTGAAGTACTATTTTCATGCAGGTACAGAGTGAAAAATGCTACCCCAATGAAGATTCCTGAAGCTCATCAGTAACTGAGCTAGGCTCATGTAGTCAGCCAAGACAGCCGGTTTTGCTAGATGGAATAAGGCTTTTTCTGACATCAGACATACCTACTAGCATCTCTTCTAAGCACTGATTTTTTTTTTTCCATGTGTACAGGTGGATCAAGCACTGACTCAAGCCAGAAATTCAAGGGATCCTAGCACATTTCCTAGTAGGGAGATTAGAATCCGATGTCATAAACTAGGCTTTTATATCAAGTCTTTTGAAATCATGTTCTAATACTTCCAGTCCTCTGAACAAACTTCCGAAACTTCATCTGCCATACGAATGCATGTATGTTTTGGCACTTGCTTGTGTTTTGTACGCTCGCTCGGCTCAGCACCGCTAGGTGTCAGCATGAATTAAAAGCTGCAAACCGCATACACAGCCCTGGGCAAGGGGGGAATTCAATGTGCTGGAGCTGGCTGGTAAAGCTGGGAAAATCATTTTCAGTTGCAACAAAATCCAGCAAAGGGCACCTTGCTTGCTTATGCAATATCTTTGATGGTGGTCTCTATTTACATCTTTTTTCCACATACTGAATGGGGTTTTTTTTTTTGGTCTTGCTGTCCACGTCTATCAGCATGGACACTGCTTTGAGCAAAGCTGTCCAGGTGAGGATTAATGGTCACGCAATTTTACATGTTTCCTTCAATGCTCTTCCACTTGATTGCCCGAACCCTGATGCGAAAAGAGAGGCCAGAGGGTATACCTATCTTTTTACTGTTGCAACGCTCACCTAAGGGAGCATTTCAACCACCAAAACTGGAGAAATTCCCTAACTCTCCTGGGCACAGAAACGATGACATATCACTGTCTCTCTCCCTCTCGGAGACTTCTCTAGGGCATCATTCATTTCATGGTTGAATCAAAACAGAAAAAGAAAGTCTTGCTCCAGATTTCATAACACTGCAGATAAAACTGAACTTGCCTTCTAGGAATGAGCAGTTCGAGCTCCTCCTGTCAGCGGCAAAGGGAAGGAGAGAATCTGCCCTGGAAAGCTGGAGTGGCGCAGCCCCAGAGAGTGGCCCCTGTTGCTCCTGCTGTAGCTATATGGGTGAAGGACACAGGGAGGGTCTATAGCAAAGCCCCAACCTGTGCGGTGGGACTGCGGCTGTCTTGGCTGCACTAAGCAGCATGATACCCCAGAAAACTTCTCTGTGCCCAGAGCAGCTCTTGTGAGAAATGACACTACAAGTATCTGAATTAACACTACAATGATCTCTCCGCTGACAAACTAACAGTGGAGAAAACCACCTAGCTTAAGAAATTGGAAGATCATTATCTAAACCTTATACATAATCTCTCTCTCTCAAAGAACTAGTAATGAAACATTTCCCTGGGAGCAAGTTTTTAAAAGCGTTCCCAGCACCTTTCTAGGAACAATCCAAGTCTGGACAAATAAAATGCCCCAACTGAAGATTTTTCATATTTTGTTGCTTCATCTTATTGCTGCTGGTTTTTTTTGTGGCTGAGGAGGATAGTCCATTGAGCTGGGGTTTTCATTAATACATTTTTTTCTGTTTGATTTCAGGTCTTATCAACATTCCTGCTGTGGCCTTTGGCATATTCTCTGGGGGGCTGATCATGAAAAAATTCAGAATCAATGTTTTAGGGGCTGCAAAACTCTCCCTGGGATCATCTTTCTTTGGTTACCTTTTGCTCCTCTCATTATTTGCGATGGGCTGTGAGAACTCGGATGTGGCTGGACTGACCGTGTCATACCACGGGTATGCTGGGAAGGGCATGCTTCAGCATAAAGTGCTATTGCAAACCAAACTCCTTCCTCATTTTATTCCACAAAGTATATATTGTTGAAAAGAGAATGACTGACCTAAATATGCTTCCCAGAAATTTGATTCAAAGCAGTGGAAACCGCTCCATCTATTCCAGCGGGCATTGTGTCAGAACTCTTTCATGATTGTTGCCTTCAGCCCAGAGGGGTTTATGCCACAAGTGCAGATTATTTTTCTGATTACTTTTTAATTATTATTGCCATGGGACCCATCCTTTCAGCCTGGAAATGTGAGGAGCTCAGTAGGGGGGGTGAGATTCAATTAATTGTTCCTTGCCTCTGTGTGCTGCTGAACAACCCATGGCATTTAATAGCCTCTGAACCCAAAACTTAGGGATTCATGGATTAACCGTGAGTTAGCCACGATGTTAGCCGTGAGGTACACCTGAGGCTGGCACTTTTTGGTCACTTTTGCCCATGCTATTATTCTGTAAAGCTCACTTTTTGGGAGGAGTTTCCAGCACCAACACCACAGCAGCCCCAGGAGATGCTCCACTGGTGACTTCAGCAGCAGCTGGCTGAAGTTGGCAGATAGCTGTTGTGCAAGGTATCAGACGCTCAGTTTGGATGAATCCTGTTCTGATCATTTCCTCAGTAACTTCTACAGCCACCCTTTCCCATAAGTAGCTCACTTTCCTCTTTGCCACTGGAGTAATCAAAATTTTTTGTCCAGTTTTGTTAAAACTGCATCAATCCTCAGATAACTAAAATCTTAGAAAATCTGAGAAAATGCATGAATAGAAATTTTTGGCTGTCCCCCTTATTAAAGTAGCTACTATCTCACAGTAGGTGGTGTGATATTGTGAAAACCTTTTGATAACAGAGAAATAAGACTTTACACTGCTGCATGTATGTGAAGAGACAAGACCTTGCACTACAGACAGAAGGTCTGGCCAGGTGCACCTGGCAGAGAGCATAACCCATGATTTGATAATGATTTCTTCCACATCTGCTAGAAAACATCATTGCAATTTCTCTTTTCCCCCAGAACTAAACGGATGACTGATTACGAGCAAGCCCTGTTTTCAGAGTGCAACTCGGGCTGCACATGTTCCAAGAACGACTGGGACCCCATCTGTGGGGAAAATGGAGTTACCTACATTTCCGCTTGTCTTGCCGGCTGCCAGGCGTCCAATGGCAGTGGGAAAAACACTGTAAGACAATCTTTCATTTCCATATGTGATGTGGTAGCTTTCCTAATACAACCAGTTCTGTCAGAGTAAGTGGATTAAAATTGAGTAAAGCACGTCCTCTCCAGCCCTAAACTCCTCAGGTTTTTTTAGCAATCTGCCACTCACATTTAAAACTTTCTCAATTGCTGTTTCCAGCAGAAATCCCAAGCAGAGGTTTTTTTTTTTAGCTGTTGACTACCAAAACTGGTTAAAAAAACCACTAAATACATTCACCAACAGTAGCTACTTTCTTTATAAATTTCTCCTTCAATGAACAAGCCTTTTTCTTTTGAAAAACATTTTCGAGTTTTCATTTAAACTGTTGGGTACCCAGAAGAGCATAATGTGCAATTCCTGAACATCTACCTCTCCACTGTTTGGGTTATCGTACACTTTTGCCTGCTGTCTTCCAGGTATTTTTTAACTGCAGCTGCGTGGGAACCTTGGAATCTCCTTCAGGAAGCTCCTCAGCTGTGGTGGGACCATGTCAAAAAGGAAATGAGTGTCCAAAAATGTTTCTGTATTTTCTAGTAATATCAGTTATCACTTCATATACTTTGTCAGTAGGTGGCACACCCGGATACATACTGCTTCTAAGGTAAGAAATAATTTCTGCTAGCATTGCAAAATGTTTTCAAGGTGTTTTGACATGCGTAACTGGGTCTCCCTCCCCGCCTAGTATTGTGAAATATTTTCAGCTATGCAAGGTGGCTTTTAATTTTTTTTTTTTACTATTGAAAGGCATCCTCATAACTTGACAATGGGTTTTCTACCATTGAAGCAACAATGTGCTTATGATTATCTCAGCAATACCTTTCTGGTTTTAAACGTGATATAGGAGGCCTGGTTATCATTTACACCAAATTCCATTTCCCTTAATGCCTTTTGCATTACCAGAATGGTGTTAAATGGCCTCCATGCAAATGGAAATTAGCTCTGCACGTGCTAATGGGCACAAGTGTACGCTTGTAGGTAGCCAGTTTTCCTCACTTGTTATGGATACTGATGCACAGCTAGACAGAGGTGATCTAACCCAAACCCTCTATATACACCCAACTCTTCTCCTCTAGTCCATTTTATTATTCCATAAATTGTTCTGTCCCAGATTTCTCTCTTCAAAACAAAGATAGATTTAGCATGAGATGTTGGGGGTTTTCTTCTGTCGTAATAATCACAGGTCTGTTAAATGCTTGTCCCAAGAGATTGTTCCAATACGTATTTAACTGCTGGAACTATTTGTCCACCACTGAATGTAAGCTTTTAAGCTAATTTTAGGAAGTGCAAAAGGAATATAATACTTCCAGTGATTAATCTGGATTTTTGTCAGCTTCTTGCAATTTTTGGATTCTAAGAAATGCTGCTCCATTTTGTTTTGGAAAGCTTTCTTTCTCAGTTCCTCTTTCCAAATTATTTCCAGATGGGTTCATTCTACCTCTCAAACAAAACAACAGTAAATACAGTTTAACTAATCTTTATTATTGTTGTGCTTTCTTACCCCAAAATTCTCTTTGGTTTTGAATGAAATTTTCTGGAACAGGCCATCTCATTGCCAGTGTCTTTATATCACATGGAAAAAGCCAGTGCTAGAACTGGCTGAATATAGGCTATATGGCAAAACCTAAATAAAGAAATGTAACTTCAGCTATGGTTCCAGTACCATCCTTGAACCAGAAGTAATATTCACACAGAGCCTTTCAGAAATGGTCGAGGTGAGGACCCCTCTCCACTGCCCTCCACAAACACTGCCAGTGAGGCATAGCCTTAAACCGTATAAGCTGCATAGCATTTCCCAGCCACCTTGTAGGGTTACCATTGAGTACTGCGAAAACACATGGCATCTCTCTCTCTCTCCAAGGAGTCACTCTAAGAAGAACAATCAGATTATAATCCATTTTAGACCATTTTTAGTGAAGCTTATGCACCAAGAGGAAGGTGATTCACGAGTTGAGATCTTGTAGCAAAACCTTCAGGATTTCTGCCAGATTGCCCTCTGTGGTTGCTTCTGACATAGGGGGAATTTTTGTTGTATAGATATGGGCATAGGGCTATGCGGGGATGCAGTTTCCTTCCCCTTTCCCTCCACATGCTATCCCCTTTCTATCCATAAAACATATGGTAGAAAATGTACAGATATGGTACCACACAGGGCTTTGAAACCATCGTTGCCATTGTCAAACTCCTGCTTTCCATCTTGTCTCCACTGCAGAAGTGCCTGGGAGGAGACGTTCATGGTTGAACACCTATGAGCTTAAATCACACAGAGTTGCCTGCGCTTCTCAACCCTAAGAACTTGCTCTCGGGGGACCTAATGCTTAATGGATTTATTTAGAAAAGCTTAGAGAGGTTTTCAATAATGATACCAAAACATTTTGTTCTATGAAATCAGCAAAAGAGCTGTATTGGTTCTGCTTCAGAGCTTTTATTTCTGTTGAAAATCATTTTACTTTGAGAGCTATTTAATTGAAACTGAGAAGTTATGTGTTTTTCTGCTGGATTAAAGGCACCCGAATCTGATGTGCAGCTAAATAAAACATGTCTCAGTAAGTTCAATCCTTTTTTTTTTTTTTTTTTTTCTCTGCAAATGACCTGTGGGCACAATTCCACTTTAAGCTCACGCCTGCTTTTCTGAAATCCATCACTGACTGGCTTTCACTGAAAATCTGTCTGAACTGAAAGTGTGCTTCTGTTCCCAGAAAGAAAATAAATGCTCTTTGAAAACAAATAGTCCCAAGGTCAAGTTACAGACTTCATTAAGTATTTTTTCCGATTATCTGTTTTTAAAATTATTCAGTATTCAGTCAGCTCTGATAAGATTCCAGCACTTAAACAAGCTGATGTTTTCAGATGAGCAGATATCATTGCACCTGCCATGGAGCACAAATACAGCTAAATCCCTAAAAGCCTATAAGATTTAGTGACATTTCAACTTCAAGGGTTTACACGGCTGAAATCATTGAAATATGCTTACAGCTAGTGACCAAGTCATTTCCTGAAATGTCTTTTTAGTGGTATTAGACGAATTATAGTTGCCAAGGAACTTGGGAAAGCCCAGAAGTTTTGGAGGAAAAAACCCTTGCAATTCAGATAGCTGTTGTTCAAGCACAAGCTATTATAGCAGGTGATTAGGCAGTGAAAAGGAAGTCTCAGATCTCCCTGAGAGGTTTGGCTCTCACTCAGGATCTGAAAGAACTCGTGTTTCCGTGCAAAGACAATACAAATGCTCAAACAATTTTTATTTCCATCTGAAAGAGAATTTTTTTTTTTCACGATATAAATGCTATGGAACACATAATAAATATCCAGTTATCGGTTTTATTTTCCACTTTTTGCTTTCTGTGCCCTCTCATTTAGTTAAAGGTACTTCTAGGCTGAGGCTTGCTTGTGTAGCATGTATCTGATAGGAGGGCAAAACACTATTCTTCCAGCTCAAAATCGTATTGCATTCATGCCTGCGTAGATGGCAGTGCCTGTATAAGCCACAATATAACAGACTGTACAATGATAATCCATGATCAGGGCATTAGAGAATAAAGCGCTCAGATTACAAAATGAGATGCACACAATGATTTTTTGACCATGGTATGACGATGTTATTTTCCATATATGTCCTTCACATCCTTTTCCATTTTCACTAAATTAAGCAAAGATGACCCAAATATAATTTACAATATGGGTTCTTAATGCTGTTCTGGCAGCTACTTTGGGAAACAATAAAACATTGCTAGTGGGGAACAAAAGAGCTAGTTCTGCAACGTCTTTATTATTTTTTAAAAGGTATTCCTGATTACATTAATTTCTGCAGAAGCTGAGCCCATCCTAGTTCAGAATACTGGACTTCCAAAGTGCTGTGTTTATCCATAGTGACAACTGAATTTCAGCCCATTTTTTTTCTTTTGATATTTAATAGAATGACTGTGACAACAGGGAGTTTTATCAATTGCCATAATGATACACGTGTTATTCACCCCACATATCAAACACGTCCCAGTTTAATCGTGTGACTGGGACTATTCACATGCTAAAAGTAAAGCATGTACTCAGGTTCATGCTGGATTAGGTATTGTAATAGGCAGTCTGAAACATGCTGGGTGAAACAGCACACTTGAGCAGCTGGTGAGGTTAGCAGCAGATGAGTCTTACTAGTTTGAGTGGCTCCATACGCACACTGCTGCTAGCGTGGATGTGAAAGGCAGCTGTTCTCCTGCTCACCACCTCCACCCTCCTAGAAGAGCCAAGACAATGACCCAAGGCTGGAGCAGGGCTGATCTGCAGCCAGAAGGACTGACGTCTGTGCTGGACACCCGCTGTGAGCTCAAAAATGTCCAAATGCAAATGGTCTGTTCTGTCAGAGAATTGCTTGGAGGATTTACCTTTATATGAGGTATGATCCTGATCCTAGCTACAGTGTGATGTAAATTGAGTGCCTAAATACCTTGTACTAGCCTGGGTCATGATCCACAATTTCAGAGAGTGTTTAACTGAATAAGACTACCGAATGATACATGATTTCAAAACCAATTTTCTTGTCCTGCATTAGTAACGCCTAAGTGCTGGTATTATCTGAAAATGCACCACCTTCTTAAAATGTGATATTGAACAGAGATGTTCAGAATTCCTAGATACTGTTCTGGTTTTATCACATTATTTACATATTTCTGTAATTCTGTTAACGTCAGTGTCAGTAAGGAGGAAAAACTCACATCTCTTTCATTCCTTTTGCTTTCTATTTGTCTTCAAATTATCCACAGTCAATTTTTTATTTCTATTTAACACCTTTTTTTTTGTTTATTTTTAGATGCATTAAACCACACTTGAAATCATTTGCCCTTGGTATCTATACCCTGGCAATAAGAGTACTTGGTAAGTCCAGTTGTGCTCTTGGGTCTATTTTAATATACTCCTCACTAATTGTTTATTCTAGAATTAAACTTTGATTGTTGGAAAGAACGATGTCTAACTGACAAGTTAATATTATCTGATTTAAAAAAAAAAAAAAAACCCAAAAACTAGGAAAAAGGTTGGAAAAAGGAAGTAGCTTTGTATTTCATAAGTCGTATAACTGTCTTAGGTGTAATAAAAATATACACTGCTAACATCCATAGAGGTGACAAGTGATCCTTCGGACTATGACGCTAACATCAAAATTACTTCTTGTCTCTCCTTATTCAACAACAAGCATAATAGAACAGCTATGGCTCAGAATTTGTGGTCATTTTTCAGGCATATTTTCATTAGTTTCTAAGGGAATTAATCTAAGTACAGGTGTGCCTGAGGGCAGGGTTCACTGCAGCCTTGTGGTAGAGCCACCTATACGTTTTCTCAAAAATCAAGGGTACCATGAGATGCCTATGAACTGGAAACTCTAAAGTCCTCTAGGTCTTCATAGAAAAAGTAATAATTAGCAAGAAGCAAGTCACTTATTTAAATACAGCAGAATTAGACATGGATGAGGCAGAAGAAATGACATGAAAACAAGCTGTTAGATGATTTCTCACACCTTTGGAGGCCAGGATTTTCCCTCCAGGCTTACTTGCTTCTCCAGCAACCACGGGTGGCTCCCCAGGTTGCACAGGGTCCACAATGTCCCCATTAGCACCTGAAGAAAGGCTTTTCCTTTCCATCACCCACTAGCTGCAGTAGGTTTGCCCCTGCCACAGTAGGATCTCAGGATACTTGTAGGATACTTGTAGCCCCACTGCAGGCTCCCAGCCCTGCTGTCTCTCTCGCTTCGCACCCCTCCTCAACCAACACACAGGGCACCCCCACCCCCAAGATGAACAGGCTCCATCGCTCTCAAGAAAGAAGAAATATCTCCTTTTTTTGTTCCCAGAGGGGTCTGCAGGGAGAGGAAACCGAGCCATGGCCAGCACACCTTCCGCTGACTTCCACAGGCCTTTTGATGTTCAGCTGCATTTCCTCCCCACCCCGATTCCCCACAGGGAGGAAAGGGCGGTGTGTGCCTGGGCAGCACAAGGCATGACTTCTCGAACCAGCAAACAGTGTGGAAGTGTCGTTGCTGTTCAAATGTATTATTTAATGTTCTACATGAACACGTGTCTAGATCGGAACTGATCACCCTGGAAAGTAACCTTCTTGCCTCTATTTATTTGTTAAATACACCCAGCGGGAATTCCAGCCCCAGTGTATTTTGGAGTGGCTATAGATACAACTTGCCTGAAATGGGGAAGTAAAAGATGTGGAGGAAGAGGAGCATGCAGACTCTACGACTCCAGTGCACTCAGGTAACAGCTCTTCTCCATTCGTTCTTTAACTTGTGTTCTGTAAGTACATCTACACCTGGCACTGGTAGAAGAATTTCTGTCAGAAAATTTGAGTGAAAGATTTGATGCCAAATGAAAGAGTCTGACTAGCAATATTAACAATAATGCTCAGGTTTTAGCATTCTCTTTTGGTTTAGTCTCTTTTTTGGGGGGGTCATCTGATTTCAATATCAGCTGGTAGTATTTAAGTCACTTGATTTTTCTCCCCCAAAATTGCTCAGTTAAAACCTCAATTTTATGCTAAAGCTTTCCCCATTTTTTAACAACTTCCCTGTGAGAATGTGTGTGTGTAGGTAAATAAGTAATTAAAGAAGCAAAAGGGCTGTTAAACCTCATCATTGCTCCATGTTGGAGCTGGACCACAAAAAGGAAGGGGAGGGTGACACAAAGCATGCTTGGCTTATCTAGAGGCTTAAGCACAGTGTTGTCTTTATCAATTTATTTTTAGAGGAGAGTTATTATCTGAACTGCATTCATGACAGGCATTACCAGAAATGGAGAATGGAATAACAACGGTAAAAGGAAAATGAGAGAACAGGTTTTGCCCTTCTCCACACCCCCGGGAAAAGTCATGAGGGGAGGGTACACCTTGTTTTGAAAATTTGAAGAAAAGAACAAAAGCTCAGTTGGGACTCATTACTAATAAAGCATAACGATGTTACTGTTGCTGCTGTTGTTGTTGCTGTTGTTATGCCTGTAAAGCAAAAATACCATCAAATGGTCTTGGTATCGCTGGTACTGTTTAAGAGGCAACCAAAAAATAAATTAATTGCCCTAGAAATATTAATGTTATTCTCACTGAAACACATTGGGGTGGAGGAGGCCAGTCAATGCCTGAGATGCTTTCTTGGCCACAGACCACACAATACCTGACCTGGGTGAGCTGGCAAACTCTCATCTCCAGGATCATCACCTTGCTTGAAGAGCTTTCTTACTCAGCCTTACAGCATGAAAATATGAATGTGTCCTTGATGCCTTCTAGTCATATGTTGCCTTTGATACAGGCTCTGATCAATCATTTCTCTCTCAGGTACGTGTACCTGGGGCTGACTTTGGTGTTGGGCACGGTGTCCATTTTCTTCAGTGTTGCTGTCCTTTGGGTTCTCCGGAAAAGGTCTTCTCCACAAGATGAGACCCTCTCAGCCAACGGGGAGAGAGGCGCCTGTGGGACAAAGAGCAGGAAAGATAATTTTGTCAATAGTGACCATTTAATTCAGACAACTTACTGGCCAGAAAAGGAGACTAGACTTTAGGAAGACTGAGATCTCCACCGTGACTTTACCCAGTGAGTGGTGTTCCAGGCAAAAATTCATCATCAGTGAAGTGGTATATTAGTATCCACCCTGAAAACATTCACCTTCATGTAATTTTCGTGGTAAACAGCAAAAGCAAAGACAACCATTTTAGCACATGTACAGCTCTGAAAACACTGCTCACCATTTGTCCTGCCAAGTCAGTGCCACTCAAGTGAGGGGATTTGTTATGTCTGGGGAGGCGCAGCTTGCTCTCTCGCCAAGAAGCCAGTTTTATGGCTGCCCCTCAGCTCCATCCCTCCTCGTCAAGCTGCAACAGCTGCTGCTGCCCCTTGGCTTCCTTCTGTGTGTGAGGGGTAGTGGGGAGGCTGCAATGCAGCTCTCTCCACCATGATACCAGCCTGAGAGGAGCTGGTGCACAAAACCTGACTTGGCAACTTAGAAGGTGCAGGGATATTCTGCACAAAGCTGGCCCTTGCAAGCAGTGCGACACGGAGCAGGAGGAAGGTGGTTTGCTGGAAAGACAAATCAGCTACAGGCTCTGGGCATCTCGTGAATTCAACCCATAACACTTAGGATATCAAATGTTGTGGTTAGGGATTCTTTTCCAAGTAGCTCTGTTATAGCACAACAATAACAGCAATAAAAATTGTCATTGCAGTCAAAGAGACCACAAGAGTATCATCCAAAGGAAACTGGAATAAAAATAGAGCTTTTTTTGGTTTCCAGCAGTTTCTTGCTACTTGCTAGTACTCAGTGTGCAGAATAATTCCACGCATTTTATGCAATGTAATAGCACCATGGTACAAGATACATATGGCTTATTTTTTAAAAAGCTATGACAAGACAGCTTGGGAATAATAAAATGAATTCAAAGACCAGGTGATTCGGGGCTTTTCCTTTTAATCTATTGTATTTGCTAGCTAAAACTAAAAGATGTGTATCATAGTATCCCTTTATATATCATTTTTACAGTTTGACAATATTTGGTACTAATTAAATTTGGGGTGGGGAGTACGATGGAGAGCTGTTTAACATGCAACAAAAATCTCAGGAATGCTCACACTGGAAAAGATAGTGACAACACCACTACAAATTATGTCCTTTAAAGCAACTAGAATTTTAGAGCACGTGATGAAAGGTAGGCTTCACCCTTCATCACAATATTGGCAAAACAATCTCATATCACATCACTTGCATCTCATGAGTGACTGTAGGTACCCTGCTGCCTAGCTGAGCTTGCAGGTCAGAGGCAGATGTGGACCCTCTCCTGTGAGATGCGTGAGGAGGGGCAGATGTATAAGAATGGGATTTACTGAGCTTTATCAATGATAAATATTTACAGTGCGCCATTAGGGAACTGCCTAATCCATTCAATAGGAATACCAAGAAGAAGGATGTTGCTTAAGCACCAAATATCTGCAGAAGGTAAGGATTTAAAGCCATCACTTGAGAAAATGCAGTTATCAGAGGAAGGACCGATGTCAGCCACCATTTGCCACGTGGGTGTGTGTTTAGGCAGTGGCCTGGAATATGGGACACCCAGTGCCCTGTCCCAGCTCTTTGTCCTCCCAGGTGAATGTTGAAGGCTACAGGCAATGGGGTACTGGAGAGCTGTGGCTGTTCACTTTGCCTTGTGTAACTGGATATTGAACTAAAGAAACAAATTAAAATAATTAGAAGTTTTGTGAATATGGGACTAACTGAAGCGTTATGGCTAGGGTGAATCACAAAGATTGGCATTCCAACCTGAGGTCTCATTCAAGCTACATCATCATAAAAGCAGCAAAAAATGGCAAACCACATCAGTATCCAGGAGTAGGAGAGATGCTTGGAGCCTTCTGTAGCCTTCTTGGGAGGGCACTTTTCATATCAATGAGCTGTCAGATCCAGTGACAGAAAGGGATGACCCAACTTAAGTACACAGTAGAATAAAAAAGGAGGGATATCTGCATTTCACTTAATGCTTGGTGTTGTATGTGTGTCAAATAAATGGGGAGGATTCCTAATTTGTGCATCAATCCTGGCAGGGTTTATGGCAGGGACACTGCTGCTCAACAATGCTGAAGCTGTCACGGAGGCAGTTCTGCACATGCCCGGCAGCAAGATGGCCAGGAAAATTCACTGGCTTACAGGACAAAGAAATTAAGACAAATAAACATATCCTACTCTAATTCAGAAAGAAACAGGAAAAAAAAATCAATTTCTTGGGTTATCACCTAAGCTTATGTATGTAAGCCTGTACTTAGTGAATAATTCTTTTAAATCATGGGCTTTCCTTCCATACCCCATTTTCTTTACACATGAAGGGAAGAGGAATCCTATAAAAGAATTTGTTTCAGTGAGTCTTATTTTCATTATGGTTTAAAAATGAGCACTCTTTTCTTCTCACCCTTCGACAATGATAATACTGTAAGCTACCAAGCAGATATACTCCATTCCCACTTTGAAATATTTTCAAGTCTGCTACTTTATTTTAATACTTCAAGTAGTAACATGGATGCATGGATGAGTGTCTGACTAGAGATACATATTCTGGATTTGTTATAATAGATGAACAAATGGTCTCAGCACTAAGGGATTTGGACCAGTCAGGTTCTTCCTACCAGAATTCTTCGTCTTAAACTAAATCTGCAACTGATAACGTCTCACAAAGGTCAACAAATTTGGATTTTTTTCTTTTCTTTTTAGAATTAGAGATGTTAAACCACAATTGAGAGACTGCAAAGAAGCAAATGCCTTTCATTTTCAAAGGTGAGACTGTTAAAAGAATTGGCTGAGGAGATTTCCCAACCATTGATGTCAACCTTTGAGGCCAGAGTGGGACTCACAACCTTGTTAAGAAGTACCCACGGGCTGTGTGCCATGTAAAAGTGGTATTTATACATTTTCACCTTCTAGCAAGTACCTTAATTGGCATGTATGGGAGAAGGCAAGGGTACCAGGCCATGTCACATGATGGGATGTGCAACCAGGCCTGGGGCATGTGAGCCAGTGCACGCTTTCTCTTCCACCTCCCAGCAAAAAATGCAACTCTCAAATGACAGTATGTCTTACTTATAGGCACATCATTTCTAATCATGTCAGGAAGGAAACGTCAAGGAATTCTAACAAATGAAGGAGGCAAAAAGATGAGGTCAGTGGACTGTGGGAACAATGCATTTGATCTATAGCTCATGCCCTCCCAGCATTTGAGAGGAAAGAAGCATCAGTATAGGATGAAGTATCTTCAGGTCACAGACAGTAGAACAGCTACCCCATCCTTGTATGACTATTAAATTGCTATTTATTATCCCGGACTCTGAGGGAATTGCCAAAAGACAGAGAGCAAATGGTGTGAATGTATCAAAAAGAATACATACACTGAATAATGATAGGTTGCCTCCCTGATGTGCTCAAAATATTGAGGAAGATTGAAACAACTATTGTAATATTTTTAAATAGCAGCATGATTATTATCATCTGAGAGAAAATATTGGCATTACCACTTTGGCTGGTTTGACTATTGATGACACAACACGGTTTAACTGTTTGAAACATGCAACTTAATTCTGCGTAACATTGAAAGAAAAAAAATGTTGCTCCTCTCTAGAAGCTATGAAGTGCATAGTACATAGACTCACAAGTAGCTAAGTCACAGGGGTATTTAAAAAATATTTGTAAATAGAGAACCATTATTGATAATCATGAGAAATATGAAGAAAGTGAGCACACTTGTTTAACAGAAGAAGAGCATAGGAGGACATTGAAAACTAACAAGTACAGCATAAATGAGCAGAGGTAATGTTTCATCTCACTAATAGTAGAATTATGGCGATAGAAGTTTACACAGATTTAAGTAGTGACTAGGTGAAGAGGAAAAAATGTACTGAAGGCTCTTTAAAGCGTAAAGATGACCTCAGAAAGTCCCAGGCCAAAAGAAAAAAAAAGAAAAAAAAAAAATCCCTGGAGAGTGAAACAGCATATGAGAAAGCATGGTTGTGTATAAGACTACAAGGATGGCCAATAGCAAGAGAGATTAGGGCTGGTTAGTGTGGAAAAAAGATAACAAAAAGGAGAACTGTAAGTGGCATGGGAAGTGTTGCTAGGGATCAGCTGCTCACCATCTCTTCCATTACAAGTACTTGGGAGCACCAACCAGAGATAGTAGAGGGGATGTTCAAAGCAAAGGAGTTGGCTTTTCACTCAACAGATGTGGGACATGAAAAATCCTCACAAAGAAATTTTGTATGCGTAGGTTCAAAGGGACATGGGGTAGTTATAGAAAAGAAAATGCCCTGTGGGTCATTAGCTACCTGCATTTGCCTCCTGGTTGTGCTCAAGACTTCTCTTGTATTTTGAAACATTGGCTATTGGGAGAGTAGTAGACATATCATACATAGTGCTGACTCTCGCTTTCCCTAAGCATCCTCCCTTGGCTACTGCCTGTCAGGGCTTTGAGGGCACTGATGGCCCTGACCTGCCTCCCCTGGGACCCACCTCCACTGCTGCCCATGGGCCCCAGAGCCCCATTTCAGCTCCAGCCTAAGGATGCAGTCCTGATCTGAGCCATTTTAGAGGTTTGCATGCGCTGAGCCCTCTCCCTTGCTCTTCCTGAATTATTGTCTGTGTTTCCAGGATTGTCCCAGGGCCCGACTTCTTAACTCGACTTTGGCTGACGGTCACTGGCCTGAGGCTGGGACCAGTGGCTGTTGCTGCCTCGGCTCTGCTGACCCTGATCAGGTGTTGGATGTACAGCCTGCACTGGGCTGGCCCTCAGCTACCAACTTGTCCCCCCTCATAGAGCAGCCCCTGTCAGCTAGAGGGATCATAGGTCTGACAGGCTGGTTGTCTCTTCTTGTACCCTGGAGCATCGCTACATAAGTGCTGCATGAGGCAGTTCTTCATGCAGTGCTAATCAATCTCTGGAAGAAAGAAAGTCCATAGTTGCTGTAAAAATTATGAAAGCAATTTAAAGGTGGGGCCCTTTAATGGTGATTTAGAGTGCTCATTAAAATGACCTTACTTAAGCAACATGTGGCTAATATCATCAGGAGGTTGGTTAACTAACAGCTCGTCACAGATTAATACAGTTCATTGAATTCTGAAGAGAGTAAATAAGGAAAGGATTTAGTGGAGAGCAAGCAGGTCACATTCTCACAGCTTGATGGTGACCAGGTCAGGAAACTTTCTCTCATGGGTGTTGAGCAAAGTAACTTTGAAAGGTTGTTGTACACAGTGGTAACCAGAACCCTCTCCTTGATCCCGTGATGTTGGCACTTCTAAAAGAAGATGCTGGGAAGTGGGGACTGGTTTAGAAAAAAAACCTTGTGAAAGTGCTATGCAGTCAGCAAAAATCTGCTTAATTCTGCAGACAAAGGTAGACTATGTTCCAGTCCCTGGAAATCAAACAGGGCAAAACTGCATTAAAAATAAGATAGATACATTTTTTTCACTAGAATAACTGCCTTTGGGATGTTATAGATTTTTCTGTCATGTGTAGTCTTTAAATCAAGACTTGACCATTCTTGTAAAAGATTTGCTCTAGCGTAACAAGACAGATGAACAGATTAGTGAAGTTGTGTTGTATGTAATGCCAGGTATTCAATTACTTGAATCATAATATTTTTTTCAGTCCTTATATCTCGGGTAATATCCCAGACCATGTGAAGGTGATGGGGGTTTTACCCTGGGGATTTCACCTGAAGTATGCGTGTTTTTCATTGCTGTTATGTTATGATGCAGCACCAATTTGGACTAGCTCCTACAAACCTCTAAGTACTCTCATCTCCCAATGACTTGCACATATTCAATTCTGCATCTATTGTAACAACTCCAAATCAAGCTGCTGATTAAGACTGAATGCAAAGAGAAGCTGTATAATCAGCATTAAAGACTAGCCTTTGTATTTTAAACAGAAAAATAATAAAAATCATTAAAACAGCACATCCTGGTCTACTTTTCCCCAGATAGATACATGATGCAAATCAATGACAAAATTATCAATGAGTCCTTATGAAAGACAAAAGCTCCACTGAGCAGTGGAAGGAACAAGTCCCAGACACTAGCTAAGATGGCGACACCAAATAAGCTTGTCAGCATGCTTTTCTTTCTTGTTAGCTCTACAGCAACAAGCTGAAAGTAGATGCACTGAAACAGGAGCACCAAGAAGCCTTATCCATTATTGTAAAGGTTTTTCAGGTTCTCAGGATTCCTGTAGTAGCTTAACATTTGCTTAGCTGTACACCATCCCTTTTACTTAGTTCATTAACTAAGAGTTAAATTTTAAAATACATTGATTTTCTTTATTTAGGGATTAGTGTCCCGAGAATAAAAAGGGCTCTAATCAAAGCTGCCTACTGCAGTTGGCCTCTGCCTGGCCGATTGCTCCCTGCTACTGCTGGCTCACCCCTTGCAAATTGGTGCCTTGGCAGCCACTTCTTCTGGTAGGAGTCTGCTGCCACCTTCTGCCTGGAGGAGTCTGCAACCAGCTCCTGCGGTAAAGGTGACGATTCTTAGTGTGGCTTTTGTAAGGATTGTTTTTATTCTCAGGCGTAATCAGCAATTACTGATATCTCAGTGTTCTTATTTAGGGGATTTTTACTATCATAATCCATTTTTTTCCCATAAGTGTAAGTTACAGTCATATGGGAAGGCTTGGATGAAAAAGAGAATGAGATATGTCTTTTTTCAGGTGTGAGACCATAGTCTTTGATTCGACTTCAGTAGTTTTCCATTTCCCATTCTGGTACTTTTGGTCAACAGTGCTTGGTTCAAGAAGTCAACTTTGAATGTGAATGCTTCCACAGACAGCTTGGACAACAGCAATCTGAATATAGAAAGATTCTTCTCAACCATACAGAAAGTAAAGTATAAAAGATATTTTAATTCCTGAAAAGTTATAAATGAATGGTATATACAGGACTAGAAAAAAGTGGGGAGAAATTGCTGTGTTTTCATATGTTAGGATGAGGAAACCAAAGGAATACCGTCTCCCCTTTTACCACATGAAAAAGAAAGTAGCACTTTTTCTACAGGTTCTGCTACTTCCAAATTACAGAGTACATTTAGCTCCATGCTGGCTGCTAATACACCTGAAGACAACCTGAAAATGAAACCTTGGGAACACAAGGCTCCGTCAAAAAACATTGTAAACCAAGAGGGAATACTTATTTTGACATAGTCAGAGCATAGTAGTGGTGCTTGTGACACACCTTTGAAGAAGGACAAGGACACAGGTGTTTGTGCCCTTGGTGGAACATCAGTAACGACACAGATTAGCAGAAGTACGGTATGCCATCCTGTAATAAAGAGCAATAGACAAGGGCCAAGATGCCTATCTTGTGACTAGAAAATGTAAATCATGCTATAAGAAACATGCTGGAAGTGGATGGTTGATGCTTTATGCCACAACAGAACATGAAGAATCACCACCTCTGAGAAAAAGAGGCCCACATCTGTTCTAGGACCATGAATTTCAACCTCTTGCATGTAGTTAATGCTAAGTACATGATCAGCAGTCCTGGTCAACAGGGGAGGTCCTGGATGACTGGAAGCTTGCCAATGTGACACCCATCTACAAGAAGGGCGGGAAGGAGGATCTGGGGAACTACAGGCCAGTCAGCCTGACCTCGGTGCCAGGGAAGATTATGGAGCGGCTCATCTTGAGTGAGCTCACCAGGCAGGTGCAAGACAACCAGGGGATCAGGCCCAGCCCGCATGGCTTCATGAAAGGCAGGTTCTGCCTGACCAACCTGATCTCCTTCTATGACCAGGTAACCTGCCTAGTGGGTGAGGGCAAGGCTGTGGATGTTGTCTACCTAGACCTTAGTAAGGCCTTCAACACTGTCTCCCACAGCATTCTCCTGGAGAAGTTGGTGGCTCATGGCTTAGACAGGTGTACTCTTCGCTGGGTAAAAAACTGGCTGGATGGCTGAGCCCAGAGAGTGGTGGTGAATGGAGTGAAATCCAGTTGGCGGCC